>JAMAGK010000073.1:0-31683 GCA_023626135.1 Talaromyces sp. R2412 | reverse complement strand
TCTAATCTAAGATTTATTATAAAGATTATATTTTTAATACTTTCCTTAAGTCTTTAATAAAACTAATTTTAATATTCTTAATTGCTATACTTAAAGCTATTAGATATTTATAGATATTTAAAGATATATTCTTTTATAGATTAAACTTATTTAATATTTTATATTTTATAAATTATAATAAATTCTTTATTAATAGTTTTATAAAGTTACTTTAGTTTATTTTTAAAATAATTATAACTATTAAATAAAGAAATAGTCTTAAATTTTTTTAGATTAATAATATTACTAATCTAGTCATTTATATAGAGTATAAACCATTTTATTATATCTTCTATAAAAAAACTTAATATAGCTAGAATTTTTCTAACTTTTTTATTATACTTCCTAATATTATTTATAAAATAGATTATTATTTAGATAAAAAAAGTATTAAGAATTTTTAATATTCCTAAAAAAGATTTAACTTTTTTAATTTTTAATTAATTATTTTATATTACTTCTAAAACTTTAATATATATAAAAATATCTTAAAGCTTAATAGTAATAGTTAAGATACTTACAGTAATTCTAAAGATATTATTAGTAATTAAAGTTAGTACTAAAATATTTTTTATTATATTAACTAAAATTAATTACTTATCTAATTCTTACACTTTATATTATAAAGATATTTTATTATCAAATAGTTTAACAACTTATTACCAAAATATGAATCGCAATAGATATTCTATTAATTAAAGTTAAATAAGGAACATAGTAAGACAATCTAAAAATAAAATAAAATACTATCACAATAATAGGCTGCAAAATATATTAAAGAGTAAATAGTAGTATACTATTTCTTTAAAAAAATAAAATATAATAAGCTAAATATATAATAATAAATAAGTATTTTTATATAGTTTTTATATTATATTATCTAATATAATATATTATAGCGTCTACTCTATTATATTATATTATTTAATATAATATATCGTAGCGCCTACTACAAGCTCATCCTAGCTCACTGAGTACTCTGCCTCACTAATCCTAGATGGATTAGTTTCCGCATATATCCTTTCCATATAGCCCACATATGTAGCGTAGTCTCAGCGGTTGCTGACATAAGGGGTATAATTGGCTGTGAGTTATCCATTCTTCTGACAGTATAGTAGGCGCTATTCAGCTAAAGTATTAAAAAAACTCTAGACGCTAATAGATTTAATTTTAAAATCTATAGACTGCTTTAGGTACTAGATTTCTTCTAAATTATAATATTAATTAAATAATACTTCTATCTAAAAGTCTATTTTAAAGCTTAAAAAATCACTAAAGACGTATTACTTAAGAAACTTAATAAATTTAATTATATTTATATTAAAGCTTAATAGGTAATAAGTCTACTAAGCTATTTAGATAAGGTTATTAAGAAGCTTGCTACAGGACTTATAACAAACTAATATAAGGTTTAGAAGATTCTATATACTAACTAAATAGGCTTTAAGCGTGATTAAAATGTAATTGATGTAATAGCTTATTTAGTATAGATAATATACTAAAGCTGGACTAAGAAATATCTAATAGATGTTATCTTTATTAATATTATAGGGGTATTTAACTATATTAATCTTTATAAACTTACTAAAACTATAAAAGCTATAGATATTAATAATAATTTTATAAGATAGATTTTATTTTTTTTTATAAATAGATAGATTAATTTTATAATTAATAGTTAAAAAGCTAATATATACTTTATTATTTTAGATTTATTATAAAGTTTATTAATATTTTTAATCTTATTTCTTTTCTATATATTAAAGATGTTCCAGGCTATAGAATATTAAGTTCTAAGTATAAAAGTTATTTTATATATAAATAACTTAGAGTTTATAATTTAAAAAAGTTTAATAGATAAAATATACTATTAGCTAAAAATAATAACTAAAATTATTATTAATTAAAAATATACTAATAGTATCAAATTTAATCTTAAAAAAACTAAAATTACTTTATTTTTTAAAAAAACCAGCTAGAAGTATAAAAATCTAATTTATAAAATCTAAATATTAATAATAGATATTTTAATAGTTTTCTATCTAGAGACTATTAAGTGGTTAAAGATATTTTTAAACCTAAAACTTATATTTAAAGACTATTATAAGGACTATTTATAAAAAGATTAGAATATTAAAAAATATATATAGATAGTTTATTAGGCTTAGAGCCTATTTCTAAACTTAATATAATAAATTTAAAAAATTATTATCTAGATAATAGCTTTATATAGAGTAGAGTTTTAATAATATAATTAAAAAGACTACTTAGAGAGTATATAAATTCTAATTAATAATTAAGCTTAGATAATAATTAGTATACTATATACTATTTTATTATAATTATTATTTAAAGAGATTATTTTAGAACTAGATAAAGCTTTATTAGATATTAAATGATATTAATACGCTATTAGGCTGTTTAGATTTTTCTTAAACTACTTTATAATAAAGATACTTTTTATAAGTCTATAAAAAGATAATATCTATATATAATTTAAAAAATAGCTACTTAAAGACTAGATCTAGATAATATTAATCTATAAAGGTTTTTAAATGTTAAATATAGATCTAATATATTAGATATAAGAATTTATAACTACTAACCTATTTAGAAGCTTTAAATAGATAATAAAGTATATTAAAAAGCCTATTTTATTTAATTTTAAAATAATAGATCTAAAAATAACTATATAATAAGTTATTAACTTATTAAAAATATTAAAAGATACTAATCTATATTTAAATAATTTTAAATTTAATAATAAGTGAATTAATGTTATTTATTTATTTTATTTATTTATTTAATCAAGTTTAACGTCCATATCGATCGCACAAGGGATATGACGGACGCTAACCCAATTGGGTTAGATAGCTCCTAATACATGAGAGATCCTGGCATTCACTAATATCTGCCCCACTTCCCAGTGGGGGCTTGACACCTTCCTCGACCCTTATTCCCGCTTATATACGAAGAACGATTTGGGGCTATTTTAGTGGGTCTTATATGGGGCTCACGGCCCACAAACACCCCTCCTTATGATCAGACGTTGTGGGAACTAGTCCCAAAGTAGAAATAATAGGTCGGCGAGGATCCTGTTTTCCCCACTATTTTTATCCACTACCTAATAAGATCGTGAAGGAACGACCCACCCATGTTATGTGCGGAAAAACCTCGCTAAAAAGCACACTGTTAGGACCTAGAGCAACTCAGATCACGTGACGCACAGTCCCCAAAGCGGACTAGCGTCGGGTGTGGGAAATGAAGAAAGTGTCGGAGGCGGGAATCGAACCCACCCTCCCCATCAGTCGCATTTGGAACCGAACGGGAGATCCCTCGGGCGCTTCCCACTACGCCAAAGCCCCGACGAATTAATGTTATAATAGTATATAAACTATTAATTAGATTTTAAAAATCGCGTCTAGTATCGTTAAATATTAATTTTAAAATATTTAATATTAAATTAATAGATATTATTAAAGTCTTAAAGTAAACACTTATAAATAATCTTTTAAAGCTGATTAAAGTATTTTTAAATATTTAGACTATTATAAACTACTTATAATATATTTAATTAGATCTAAAATAAGCTTTAGTATTTAGAATATATATCCTAGTTAGATAACTATAGATTACTAGCCACAGGATCTCTATAAGCTAGATTCTAAACTATAAAAATATCTCTAATAATAAGAAAATTAATAAAGCTATAAAAAAAGCTATTAAAAAGCTACTAACTAGCAAATATATAGATATTTTACTTATATATATCTAGTATATTTATATTAAAGCTTCTAAGACTTCTAGAATTAACTAGCTTATTAAATAGTTTATAAAGTATATCTAGTAACTAAATTATTAAACCTATAACTTTTCAAAAAGCTAAAAACTTAATCTAATAATTATAAATATTTTTAAGTATTTAGTATAGCAATATTATTAATTTAAAACTAACTATATTCTTATTAATATTTTTTTATACTAAATTAAAATTTAGAATTTATTAATATACTTAGAGTACTTTAAAAATAATAAAATAATAAAGCACTTACTTATTAAATACTATTAATAATACTATTAATAGAAAAAATTACTAGAGGCCTTTACTAAGATTAAAATAAAGAAATTATAGATTAATAAAGTATATTCTAAGACATATTTATTAAAAGATTTTAAGACTATTAAAGTGTTTCTAGTATTTATAATAATTATTAAAAAATAAAAAGATATTAAATAAGCTAAAAAATAAGCTTATAAAATAGATAATTAGAGTATAAAGATCCTAAAAGAGAACAATTATAAAAAGAATAAATAATAAAATTAGACTGCCTACTATTAGTAGTAAAGCCCTATTATTATTAGTTATAAAGAGAGGGTTATAGACTTACTATCTACTATAAGCCCCCAAATCGCCCTACATATATAAACAGATTAGGGCGAGAAAGATACTAGATATTTATTATATTTTTAGATAGATTAGTGAGCTTATAGGGACCTTTATAGGGGCCCCCTCTATAAGCCCTTATAAGCCCAGTTAGAACCGTTGTCCGTCATAGCCTATAGGCTGGATATGGACGTAAAATATGATTCAATCAATCAATCAATAAAGCATTATCTATACTAATAGCCTACTAACGTTATTACTATACCGCTTAGAGTATATAATTAAGACCTCACTAAAGCGAGGCATCTATAAATAGATTAAAATAATTAAACTATTTATAGTATTACTATAATAATAGCTTTCTAAAACTATTATAAGTAAAAACTAAAAAGTAATATTAATAGTTTATAAAAACTACTTTTTATTATAGTTCTTTATTGACAGTAGTAGTTTTAATAAAAGAATTAAAGCTAGTATTTATTCTTTAAGCCTTAGAAAAATCTAGCTATTAATAGATTTTATAATAACTTATACTATTTACATAGGCAAATTAAAAAATATTAACTAGGTACTTATTATATTTAGAAAGCAATATAAATATAAAGATTTTAAAAGAATTATAATCTATATTAATAACTAGATAGTAATTAATACTTATAATATCTCTTAAAGGTCCTTAGATTAATATATCCTATAATAAATCGTACACTGTCTAAATTCTTTATAAACCACCAACTAGCAGATTTAGATTTAATAAATTCTAAGCCACGAGGGCGTGCTTAATAATAAAAAAATAGACTACTTAGTAAAACTTATTATTTAAAATATTATTTAATATATTTATATTATTTAAAAGTATATAAATAAAGTAATACTAACTTAAGCTATTCTTTATATCCCTTATATAATCTTTAATCTATTATTTTTTTACCAGAATATGGTTCTTGTAGCAGTATATTAATAGTAACTATAGACGAGCTTTATAAAATAATAAAAAAAGTAGTAGAAGTTTACTAAATATAGATAGTATTTCTATTAAATATTTATTAAGCTAAAAAAGACGCTATTAATACTATATATAGATTTAAAATAAGTCTAGAGCTCTATATTAGTATAGCTATAAATAGATAAATTAATACTAAAAAACTTCTTTACTAACATTAAAATTAAAAAAATTTTATTATATCTATATAGCTTTAATTACTAGGATAGTAAATATATATTTATTAGCTATCTATTATATTATTAGCTATATTAATAAATCCTCTAGAATAAGAACTAAAAAACTAACTTTAAGCATTTATTTAACGAGCTAGTTTAGATTAAAAAAATTATTAAATTTACATTGAAAATAGATCTTTTAATTTAATTCTAATATATTTCTTTTTTTAAGTCTTATTTATAATAAATATAACTATTTTCTATAAAGATTTTATTATCTATATATTTTTAAATATACAGACTACTATAAATCATTATTAAAGCTATCTAACTATTTATTATTTTATTTTTTATTCTACTTTTTATTTCTTTATTTTTTTAATTCGCGCGCATTTGTTATACTAATTTTTTAATATTAATAGCTATTATAATATTCTATTTTTTTTTTTTTAATATATAGATTTATTTATATATTTTCTTTATTTATATTAAATGTTTTATTTATTAATTTTATATAGTTTTATTGTAAAAATAATATTAAGATATAGTTTTATAAAATTTTATTACTAATATAGTTTTAAGATTTAATAGCTGTAGTATATTAAGCTACTATAGTAGTTAAAGCTCTATTTTAGCTATTAATACAGAGACTGCTAGCACTATACTAATCTCTAATCCCGCTTAGCAGTATAACCTTATTTATATTTCGTTTCTATTTATTGTATAGTGAGGCCACTACTTATAGTACTCGCCACCGGCCATTAGGGCTTACATGCGTGAATGAATTAATCAATCAATCAATCAATCAACCAGCAAAGCAAAAAGAAAAAGGTAACACAGCCATCATAATGTAGCCTAAGAACACTACACAAATAATAAGTTAAAAAAAGCATACTACACAAATAATAAGTTAAAAAAAGCATACTAAGCCAACACAATATAAAATTATTAAATATAGTAAATAACACAAATAAATAAATTAATAAATAAAGAATAAAGAACTCTTACTAATCCTCTATAGCTTTATAATCTTAACTTTCTATCTATTATATACTATTCAGACTACACTTACCGTATATCTATAATACCTCTAAATCATATATAATTCTAATCTTTATTATAATTATATGTTTATTTTTACCCCTAAAACAAATTAAATTCACTAATAAACCTAAACCCCACGCGTCTATTATTATATATTAGTATCTTATAAGCTATTTCTCTCACTCATATACTTACTACTTATTATCTTTACTATTCTTATCTTATTATTATTATTATTATTTAATCAAATTTTACGTCCGTACCCAGCCTTATAGGCTATAACAGATAGACTATTAAACTAAACTTATAAAGGCTTATAGAAGTAAAACTCTATAAAGGTCCCTATATACTTACAAATATATCCTATTATATAATAAATTTCTAGTATCTTTCTTATCTTAATCCGCTTATATATGTAGAGCAATTTAGAGACTTATAATAGGTAGTACACTTATTACTCTCTTTTTATAGCTAATAATAATAGAGTTTTATTATTAATAATAAATAATCTAATCTTATTATTTTTTTTTTATTAGACTTCCTTATCTATTTTCTTTTTATCTAAATTTTTAATTTTTTAATTATTAGTTTTATAAGCCTATTCTTTAATTTATTTAATATTTTTATACTTTCTAATTACTACTATAAATATTAATAATATTTTAATAGTTTTAAAGTCTATTAATAAGTATATTTTAAAGTATATTTTACTAATTTATAACTTCTTAATCTTTATTTTAAAAAAAATATCTAGTAGTTTTTCCTACTAATAATACTATTTTTAGTAGTTAATAAAAAAGTATTTTACTATTTTATTATTTTTAAAATATTTTAAATATATTAGAAAGTCTTAGATCTTAATTTAATATAAAAAGGTACTAATTAGAGTATAGCTAATCTTAAACTAATAATATTATTATATTAGATGCTTATAGATATCTATAGCTATTAGATTAAATTTCTAATCTTTAGAGAGTATATAGATCTAGTAATTTAGTTTTTAAGTATACTTTATAAACTATTTAATAAATTAATTAGCTTTAAAAGCTTTAAAAGTTTTAATATAAATATACTAAATATATATAAGTAAGATACTTAAGTACTTATTAGTTAATAATCTTTTAATAGTCTTTTTAGTAGTTTTATTAGTTTTTTTATTATTAAAAATATCTTTATGGCCTAAAATCTAGTATATAAAAACTCTGCAGCTAGTAGTTTACAGTTATCCGGCTAGAGAGTATGCTTTAAGTATTAGGGCTTGCTCTAGGCCTGGTTTAGTATATTATAAGTAGCTTATAGCAGCCTAAGCATCTAAAAGCACTCTAATTAGCTCTAAAAGATTATCTGCTAATACCCACTCTAGGATTTTAATAACGCCTACTAATTCAGCGTCAAATACCTCGAAACCAGCGCCCAGCAGTGCCAGGCGTAATTTCTAAGGCCTAGTTGGTGGTTTATAAACTGCAGCAGCGCCAATTCGCTTATCATCAAGCCTGGAACCGTCCGAGTACAGGCTGGTGCCCCCTAAAGCTTCTAGGGGGTACTATTCTTATCTTTAAAGCAAACTAATTTCTATTATAAATCACTTTAAGGTCTCTTAAATTACTTTTTATATCTTTAAATTACTAAGCCTCATCTCTTTACACTATTATTAAATTAAAGTAATATATTAATCTTTACTAGCCTTAACACTAATCTAAATATTAGCGCTTATACACTCATACTATATATTAAACTATACTCAATATCCTAGTTAATTAATTTTAATTTTTATTTTAGCTTTATCCTACTCTATATCACTAATTATTTATAGATTAATAGTTTAAAACTAATTTAGAATATCTATATTAATAATAAATTATATAATAATAATTATTATATTTTTCTTATTTATAATCTTACTAAATTTTTTAAATTATTAGATTTTTTAAATCTTTTTAAACATATAATCTCGCTCTTCAGTATACTATAAATATTTTATAATAATATAGTAGACTATTTATCTACTAAAATCATAAAAACATAAAGATAAGTCCTAGTAATTAATTTACTAAAAATAGTAATTTAAAACTACTTTTTACGTACAGAGCTATATAAGAATTAAAATAATAACTTTATATAGACTATCTTAATATTATATTACCTTTTTTATAGATATTTCTAATAAGCAATAAATAGATATTATTATTTTTTCTCTTTCCTAATCCTTCTTCTAGATGTTTTTAACTAATTAGTAAATATAATACTTAGCTACTAAAGTAAGCTAATATTATTATTAATATTAATTAATAATAGCTTATTAATTAATATTAGAGTATTAATTAGTACTTGCTTCAGACTATAAATTAATAATCTTAAATAGTTATATAGCTATTTTAACAGTTTTTTTAGTAACTTTATTAATAGCTTTATTCTTTAAGATATCTATATAAATAGAAATCTACTATAGAATAATAAAGATTCCTTTATAAATATATTTGTCTAATAGACACTAGCAAATCTATATAAAAACCTATCTAGAGACTATATAAAGATTAAAAAGCATCTTAAAGATAACTTAACTATTAAATAAGATAACTACCCTAGCTTACTTAATTTAAACTTCCTACTCTAGTAAATACATATAGTATAAAGCCATTTCTAAAGCGAATTAAATATTATAAATCTTACTAATATATATTATTAAAAAGCCTTTAATGCCGAAACATTTAATAATTTATTTTTTAATTTATAAACTTATTATAGAAATAGTAATTTAGTCTTAAAAGCTACTATTATTTATATAAAATATAAATAGTTTATTAGTAAATTTATAAAATATAATATTATATAAATAAATAGTTTCCTTTTATTCTTTAATAATAATATTAAAAAATATCTATTAAGATGTTTAGATGAATACTTATTAACTCTTTTATTAGCTAGTCAAAGCTCCCAAAAGAGCTTCTAAATATCTACTTTTCTTTTAGATATATACCTCTATAGAGGTAAAATCTTTAAATTTAATTTCTATCTCTAAATAATATTATTAAAAATAAATTAGTATAGTATATACTAAGTTAATATAGATTTATACTATAATTTTTTTAATAAGCTATTTTATTTATAATTTTATTAGTAGTAAATATAGTTCTATATTTAAAATTTTAATAATAATAATGTGAAAAGTTCTACTAATAAGAACTATTATTTATTATTAAATTCTTATAAATTTTTATATAGTTTTATTAGCTTTCTTCTTAGTAAATACCTTTAATTAGAACTATATAGCTACTCTATAAAGTATCTATAGAATTACTATTACTTAATATATACAGCGTATATAGCTTAGAACTATATTCTATATAGAGTCTATAAGGCCTTATAAAATAAATCAGGATTAATTTTAAAACCGCCGGAAAAATCAAAATCTGCATTTTTGAAATTCAACGTCTTTTTAACGGTATCCAAGGATTTATTATGTCCCCTAGACACCCTAAACCCGATAACGCCCCCCTAAACCCTGAGGGGCAGGTGCCAGGCCAGGTGAACCCCCTAGGAGCTTATATAGGCTACCTAGCTGGAATAGCCTTGCCAGTGTCCTCTAAAGCTGTTATAGCAGCTCTCTTAGCTAAGAATCTATTTTCTAATATAAGAACTATCTTTAGAAGGCTTTAAGCTGCTTTAAAAAATATCTTAAAATAAAAAATTTAAAAAAGCTTTTAGAAAAAAGCTATAAGATTATAGCTTTAAAAATTATTAATATACTCTAACTAAATTCTTTTTTAATAAAATATAAAAGAACTTAAAAAAGATCTTATTAAAATACTTAATAATAATAAATAAAGCTATATTTATAAAAATTAAAATTATAAAGATTTATATAATCTTTTTAATATAAAATATAAAAAACTATTTAATAGTATATTTAAATATTATTAAAATATAAATTAAAACTTAATTAATTTCTTAAATATTTTTAAGTGCTCTAAACTAGGCTTTAAAATCTCTATCTATAAAAATAAACTATTAGAACTATTAATAATCTTAATAAATCTATAAAATAATATTTATAGAAGATATATATAGATTATCTATTAATTTAAATAAAAATATTAAGCTTTTAGAGCTTTATAGAGCTTTATTACTAGTTTTAAATTTTCTATCTAAAACTATCTCTTAGTATTCTTAAACCTTTTAATAAATAAAAATAGCTATTACTAGCATTTATAAGTAATAAATAGTTATTAAAAAGTATTAAATTACTTTTAAAAAACTCTTTAAAGTGTAAATTACTCTAAAGAGTTTTAAGCTAATCTATAATAATAATAAAAAAGACTAAAAGTTTATATTTAAATATTAAAATAAAATAATAACTTCTAAGTAAATCTAAAAAGATATTATTTTATATCTAAATTATTATTTAATATAGATAAGCTTTCTTAGCTTTATTAAAATAGTAAATACTAACTATACTAAATCTAGAGCTATCTTAATATTTATAAAGTTTAAAATTACTATAAAAACACTATTACTAATCTATAAAAACCACTTAATAGCTACTTATTATTAAACTAACTTTATAATTATTTTAATAAAACTAAATCTTTAATAATATAAATTTAAAATATATATAATATTAATAGCTTATTATAATATCCTAGATATAGAACTGTCAAACGGTTCAACAACTCGTCACCAAGATGTGAATTGTGGTGGATATTCTATTAACTGAAGTTAAATAAAAAACGTAGTAAGGCAATCTAAAAATAAAATAAAATACTATTATAGTAATAAACTATAAAGTATATTAAAAAATAATAATAATATACTATTATAGTATAAAAATAAAATATAATAGATTAAATATATAATAATAAAAAAATATTTTTATATAATTAATTCTTAATATAGTAATTATAATATTTACTATATCAATTATACTTTTTTAATTATAGTAATTATAATAGTTATTATATTTACTATATAATCATATATATTTTTATATTTTAAATTTTAATATAAATACTTTATATCTATATAAAGTAAAAAGTAGATATTTTATATTACTACTAATTATATAACTATAGATGTATAGCTATTATTTTATATCTAATAATCTAAAATATTATTTTTAGATCTTTAATTCTAGGATTATAATTATATATTAATAATAAATATATAGATATTTTATATATTATAATAACTATATTAATTTATACCTATTATAACGTTGCGCTGCTTATATAATAGTCCCATGCAACGTTATCGATTGGTTGTGAGTTATCCATTCTTCTGACAAGTAGTAAATAGCGATTTTTAATTATAATTTTATTAAAATTATAATAATCTATATAGACTTTTAATAATCTATTTATTTTTTTAATAAATAAAACTAATATATTTATTAGACTAGTTAATTCTTAAATCTATTTTTTTTATTATATTTCTTTTATTATTATTATTATTTAATCAAATTTTACGTCCGTACCCAGCCTTATAGGCTATGATAGACAGACTATTAAACTAAGCTTATAAGAGCTTATAAAGGCAAGGTTCTATAAAGGTCTCTATATATTTATAAATATATCCTAAAATATAATAAATTTTTAGTATCTTTTTTATCTTAATCTACTTATATATATAGAGTGATTTAGAGGCTTATAGTAAATAGTATATTTATTATTTCTTTTTTATAGCTAATAATAATAAAGCTTTGTTACTAATAGTAGATAATTTAATTTTACTATTCTTTTCTTTATTAAGCTTTCTTATCTACTTTCTTTTTATTTAAGTCTTTAATCTTCTAGTTATTAATTTTATAAGCTTATTCTTTAGTTTATTTAATATCTTTATACTCTCTAATTACTACTATAAATATTAATAATGCTTTAGTAGCTTTAAAATCTATTAATAGATATATTTTAAAGTATATTTTACTAATTTATAGCTTTTTAATCTTTATTTTAAAAAAAGCATTTAATAATTTTTTCTATTAATAGTACTACTTTTAATAATTAATAAAAAAATACTTTATTATTTTATTATCTTTAAAATATTCTAAATATATTAGAAAATTTTAGACTTTAATTTAATATAAAAAGGTATTAATTAGGGCATAGCTAGTTTTAAATTAGTAATATTATTATATTAAATACTTATAAATATCTATAGCTATTAAATTAAGTTTTTAATCTTTAAAAGGTATATAGACCTAATAGCCTAGCTTTTAAATATATTTTATAAGCTATTTAGTAAGCTAATTAGTTTTAAAAATCTTAAAAATTTTAATATAAATATATTAAATATATATAAGTAAAATATCTAAATATTTATTAATTAATAGTTTTTTAATAGCTTTTTTAGCAATTTTATTAACTTTTTTATTACTAAGAACATTTTTATAGCTTAGAACCTAATATATAAAAACTCTATAGCTAGTAATCTATAGCTATTTAATTAGAGAGTATATTTTAAATATTAGGATTTATTTTAGGCCTAGTTTAATATATTATAGGTAGCTTATAGTAGTTTTAATATCTAAAAATATTCTAATTAGTTTTAAAAAATTATTTACTAGTATCTATTTTAAAGCTTTAATAATATCTACTAATTTAGTATTAAATACTTTAAAATTAATATTTAGTAGTACTAAGCGTAATTTTTAAAATCTAATTAGTAGTTTATAAACTATAATAGCACTAATTCGCTTATTATTAAATCTAGAACTATTTAAATATAGATTAATATTCTTTAAAACTTTTAGAAGATTAATAGTTTATTATACAGCTATTTCTAAATCTACTATTTTAAAATCTAATAGAATAAATATATTAATATAATCTAAGATTTATTTAAAATCTCTAGAAGGGTTAATAGCTATAGATTTTTATACCCAATATACTAGATCTATATTTAATATTTAAGGATCTTTACAGGTTAATATCGCCTAGACCTAGTCTTTAAATAGCTATTCTCTAGATTATATATAGGCGTTACCCTTCTATAAACTTATAGAAAGTATTATTACTATAAAATAATCTAAAAGAAGCCTAAATAGTCTAATAATATACTAATACTATTTAATATCTAATAAAGCTTTAGCTAGTTCTAAAATTATTTCTTTAAATAGTAATTTTAATAGAGTAGTATAAAGTATACTTATTACTATTTAAACTTAACTATTAATTAGGATTTATATATTTTCTAAATAGTTTTTTTAGCTTTATTACTAAAACTCTACTTTATATAAGATTATTATCTAGATAATAGCTTTCTAGATTCGCTATACTAAATCTAAAAAAAGGCCTTA
The DNA here is from genome assembly GCA_023626135.1 of Talaromyces sp. R2412. NCBI lineage: Eukaryota > Fungi > Ascomycota > Eurotiomycetes > Eurotiales > Trichocomaceae > Talaromyces > Talaromyces sp. R2412. The sequence goes on along the minus strand of JAMAGK010000073.1, from coordinate 17,764 downwards.
AGCTTTACATAAAGCCTATATATATTTTTTAGTACTTTAGCTTTTCTGTAAGTAGTCTTTATAGTGATCTCTAAGTATAAGCTTTAAGTCTAAAAATACTTTTAACTACTTAATAATTTCTAAGTAGAATACTATTAAGATATTAGCTATTAATATCTAAGTTTAATAAATTTAATTTTTAAGCTTTTTATTAATTTTTTTAATAAATAAAATAGCTTTAATCTTTTTAAAATTAAATTTAATGTTATTAGTATATCTTTAATTAATAATAGTTTTAGTTACTACTTCTAGTTAATAATATATCTTATCTACTAAGCTTCTTTAAATAATAAGATTTAAATTATTTATATAAAAAATAATTTTTATATTTAAAATTTAATACTTTATAGTTTAGAATATCTCTAATATATAAAAAAGAAATAGAATTAAGAAGATTAGTAAGTCTTAAAATAAGTCTAAAATGATAGAATATATATTAGCTTTCTAGCTATTAATTATAAAACTAATCTGTCTATTTATAAAAAAAGATAGAGTCTATTTTATAAAATTATTATTAATGTTTATAGTCTTTATAGTCTTAGTAAATTTATAAAAATTAATATAGTTAAATATCTTTATAATGTTAATAAAGGTAATATCTATTAGGCACTTCTTAGCCTAGTTTTAATATACTATTTATACTAAATAGATTACTATATTAATAGTATCTCAGCTATATCTAAAGCCTATTTAGTCTAAATATAGAATACCCTAAGCTTTATATTAGTTTACTATAAGTTCTGCAGTAAGCTTTTTAATTATTTTATTTAAGTAGCTTAGTAGGTATATAATATACTAGATTTTAATCTAAAAATAATTAGATTTATTAGGCTTTTTAAGTAAGATACTTTTAATAGTTTTTTAAATTTTAAAATAGAATTTTAAGCGGAAGTACTGCCTAGTTAATATTATAATTTAGAAAAAATCTAGTACTTAAAATAATTAATAAACTTTAAAATTAAATCTATTATTTTTTAAAGCTTTTTTAGTACTTTAGTTAAATAATATTTATTATACTTATTCTAGTATTATAAGTATATAGATAAACTTATTAGATTATTTCTTTAGAATATAGCTTTAAGAGATATTAAAAAATACTAATTTTTAAATTAAAATTTTCTTTTTATTAAAAGAAATAGCTAGGCTTATTTTTAGATTAATTCTATACAGTACTAGTATAATGATATTTCTAGGTAGTTTAGTATATTATAAGGCTTATTAGTATCTATTAGAGTTATCTAAGAAGTTCTAGGTATTCTTTAAAAAGAATTCCTAGTAAATATACTTAGTGTTTTTTATCTATTAATAGTAATTAACTTTAATAGCCTTAATAATAGTTTTAGTATAAGCCTAGGCTTACTATTATTTATAAATTAAAATTTATAAGTTTTAAATATACTATAGCTTTAGCTACTATTAATATTTAAAATAGATATAAAGCTTTATTAATTTAGTATATCTATTAAATATACTAATTAGAGTAGTTTATATCTATTTAGCTTTATTTTTTAGGTTTATCTTGGTGTAGTTATTACTAAAGATTAAATAATTAGTAGCTTCTAAGACTTAGACTATAGTGATTAGTTTAAAAGCTTTCTTATTGGCTTATAAAGTATTAATTTACTATCTAATTATTTTTTTAAAAGTGTCTTTTAAAGTGAGAGCTTTTAGGGCTTCTTAGACTAAGATAATAAGTTTATAGTCTGATGTTATAGGTCTATTTTAGTTAATTTCTTAGATTTATAATAGTTTTAAGACTAGTAAAGATAGTACTAAATTAATAATTAATACTCTAAAAGATTCTTTATAGTAGATGGCCTCCTTAGGCTTATTATTAATAAATAAGGAATATTAGTTAATAAACTGTTTTAAAGACTTAGTATTAATCTGCTTAAAAGTTAAAATATTCTATACTAAGCTATAGATATTAAAATTATCTATTAATAGATATCTATTTACTATAAGATAATTCTAATTAGTATTTTTAATTACTTATTAATATTTAGATGAGACATTTTATTATATAAGACCTGCCTCTATCTATATATTATAATAGTTAACTATTTAGATATATCAGAGCATTTATTTACTAATTTTAAAGGATTTTTATATATTTAAGACTTAAATATAAAATAAGTCTACTAAATTAATATAGTTTTTAACTTTAATAATATTTATAAAATTCTTATAAACCGCTATAAATATTTATTAAGTTTTTCTTTTTTTTTTAGGCTAGTAAAATATATAGTTTAGATAAAAGAAATTATACTAAATTATAGATTCTTATAAATATATAATACTTATTTACTATTTAATCTCTGTTTTTAGAGCCCTTAAAGTAACAAAGTAGCTATAGCTATAATTATACTGAATAATTAATATTATTAAAGGCTATGCTAGGCACTGGTTAAAGATATAGAGATGAATAGAATATAAGAAAAATTGGTAAATTGGTTATTAAAATCTTTATTATAGTTTTATTGTTAAGGTTTTACTTTTAATTTTTAAAAGAAGCTTCTAGATATATAAAGCTTATAAAAGATAAGTTCTTATTAATTATTCTATTTTAAGTTTTATATTCGCGAGTAAGAATAGATATAATAATTTTAATAGTTAAGAACTATTTATAAAAATATCTATATATCTCTCTAAGCTTAGAGTAGCTTAGAGAATTAGCTTAGTATTTTCTATTATAATTAATATACTTAGTAGGTATATATAGGTATAGATAATATAGTTTAGTAATATAGTCTTATATATTATAAGTATAGTTCTAAGTTTTATAAAGACTAGTATATATTAAATAGAACTTAAAATAGCTACTATAAGTTTTATAATTTTAATAATTAATATTGTAGTATTAGATATAAACTAAATCTTTATTAATATTATAATAGAAAGTTATTTTATACTTATTATTTTTAAAATAAATACTCTAAAATAATAAGCTTTAGATATTTTTTAGGCTTTTTACTATTATAATAATAGTAAAAGCTTACTAGTTAATAGTTTAAATAATTACTAACAGCTTAATCTATATAAAGTCTTTTATTAGAGTATAAATACTGCCTAATTTAATTTCTTTATAGACTAAGATAAGCCTAAAGCTAAAAATATTATAATAGACTACTAGTACTATATATATCTTAAGCTTATATTACTATAAATTTAGTTTTACTAAAACTACTATAAGGTTGGTTTAATGGTAAACAGCTATTAAGAAATCTTAATAGGTTAAAAGAAATACTTTAATAGTAATTCTAGACTTTATAAGTACTGTGGTGGAAAAGATGAACCCCGTCGTAGTGGGCGAGTGTGAGTTGCAAGGCAGTGCGTATAGAAATTACCGTCCCATTTGGTGCAGAGTCAAGCTCAATCCTTATATAAAACCTTAGTAAAGAAGCTCTTAAAGAAATTATAAAGTATATTAATAATCTATTTTTTAAAAAACTACTGAATTACCTTCTATCTAAAACTATAAAGCGGCTATGACTCTAATAAATATATAGTTTTAATAAACCGAATAAACCAGTTCACTAGCTAATATAGTGGCTTTTACTACTATATTTACTATCTATTTTATAAGCAACATTCTAGCGCTACTAAATACTATAATAAAATACTATTAAACTATATAGAAAAAACGCTCTTAATTATATATAAAGTAACTAACAGATTAATAATAATAGATAGATCTATAAATACTTTTCTTTTATTACTATAGTATTATCGCGTAGAGAAATATATAAAAATAAAAAAATAACTTAGCTTAATAAATAATAAAAAAAATAAATAATTAATATAGTAGATAATAATTATATAAATATACTAAGTAAATTTTAATTAAAATATTTTCCTTTATTTTAGTAATAGTTATATAATTTAGTTTCCTCTAAACTTATTATTTCTAATAACTTTTCTTTCTAATCTTTACTTAGATTATTGAATTTAAGATTAGAATCGTTGTTATTACAAACTTAAAAATAAAAAGTCTTATTATAAATAGTATATTCTATAACCTTTATTACTTTCTAATATTCTTTTACTGCTATTACTATCTTCTTTTTCTATATATTATAATATAACTTAATAATTTTAATATCCTTATCTTAGTAGATTTTAATTTTTAAAAGAATAACAGGATTATTCTATTTTTTTCTTTTAATAAAAGTATTACTAATTAGATTAAGACCTATTAATAGTACTATTACTAAAAAACTATATAAGATAGTTCTATAACAGTTAGTAAGCTTAAATAAAGAACTCAAATTAAACATAAGATTGTAATAAACTATAATTAAATCTTTTTAGATACCTAACTTAGATATATCTAATATAGAATAATTTTTTTTAATTTTTATATACTAAAGGAGCATAGTCTATTTAACCTTAGTAGTGAGGCTAGTGGAGCTATATAATAAGCAAGGGTTAATCACTTAGATAAAAAGGTTTCTGAGTAGAACTTTATACTAGTTAGTAAAAAAATTAGTTATATCTTATCTTATCTATATTTTATCATCTATTTATATTATTAAACTGTTTTTAGCTCTTCTATAAGTGATTACTTTAGGTTATCACTTAAATAGTTTATAATATAAGTTAGGAATAACTTTAGTATAATTATTAATATCTTTATTATTAAGAAAAAGCAAGCTCTAAATAATATTAGTATCTTAATTATTTTAAATATAAAAAAAAATATTTAAGTCAATATAGTAGAAAAATATCTTATCTTTTAGCTTAATATATTTAGTATAATAGAGATATAAAATAAGCTTCTATTCTTTATTAGATTATAGAATAGTATAAATTAACTAATAGAAAAAGTCTTAACATATTAATTGTTAATATAACACATAGTATATAGATTATAACTAACTATAGTTATCTTTTTTATTAATATATTAAAGATGCTAGTTATATAACTTAAATTCTTAGTTAAAAATCTCTATTAACTTTACTTTCTTCTATTAAAATATAACTCTATTAAAATAGATAATACTATTATTTTTCTAAATATTTTATCTATTCTTAATCTATTTCTTTATCAAAGTAACCCTAGTTAATATAGCTAGTTATTATATCTTTTCTATACTATTATAATAAGAAAACAAAATAGTCTTAATATTTTTAATAGGGTCAAACTTATAAATGCTACAGATATTTTTAAAATAAATAGATTAGTTACTATATTTAAACTATTTATATTTTTTAAGATAGATTATTAATCTATTTAAATTATATTTATTTTATAATATTTTATTAAATTATTCACAAAGTATTCAAAAGTTTTTTTAGTTCTATAGCTTTATATAGCTATAAGTAATCTTTATATAATAATAATAAAATCTAGATAAAATTTTTATATAAGGCTATTTAGTAAAAAAAATAGTTTTTTTAATATAAATATATAAAACCTTTAAAAATATTATAATTTTATTTTTTAGTATATAGTAACTTAGCTGTAATTTCTTTAAAATCATCTTAGATATATCTTAATAACTACAGACTGCAGTAGTAAAACCTATATTATTAGTTAAATAACTAGGTTATAGCGATTATATTCTCTTCTTCTTATATTATTTATTGTTATATTTTTATTCCTTATCTTTATTATTTATAAGTACTTTTACCGTCTTAATCACTTTTTTAATAGTAATTACTATAATTCTTTAATTATATACTACAGAAAATACTATAAATATTTTAAAAATAAAGTAGCTACACAAAGCCTTAATTAAATAATATTTTAATTAATTAGCTTTTTTAGCTTTATATATAAAATAAAAACTTAATTAATCAAAAATTAAAATTTTAAAATATCTATAAAGATTTTACTAAGAGTTTTATATACTAATAAATCTAGTTATATTATTAAAAGAAAGTGTTATATCTATTAATATAAACTATATCTTTAATATTATTAAAGCAAATTATAAGTATATTAATAAGCTTACTTTACTACCTTTTAAAGAGATATATTAAATAATAATATCTTATTATATATTAAAAGAGATTTTAAGTAAATTAATAAACTATAATTTAGAAGAAAGATATCTTTATAGTAATAATACTGTTAGTTAAAACTTCTATTTAAAAAAAATAAAGAACAGTTTAGATATAGATTCTTTTTATTTAATTATTTATAATTCTTTTTTAATTAATTTCTTAATAAAGCTATTATCTCTAATTATAAATTTAGCTTTTTTTAATAAGACAGAGCTAATAGAGCTATTATTAATATTTATTAATATTCTATCCATATCTATAGATTAAAAACAATCAGTATTCTATACTCTTTATTTTAGATTTATAAACCTCTTTACAATAACTTTATTAACTTAATTTTATAAAATATTATATAAATCTATTTTATCTAAAATCTATTTAAACTCTTATATAGATTAATTTAATATAACAAATTAATTAATACTTAATATTATTTTTTTACTAAAAAGATCTTATATCTATTAAACAAAGCTTTTTAAAGATATATACCACTTTACTATTACTTTAAATATTTTTTATAATTTCTTCTATATTTATTTAAACGCTTACTTTTATATACTAGTTATCTACTAGGCTACTATATATTTTATAAAGAATTACTATTTATATATAAAATTATATATATAATCTATATTATATATAATCTAATTATTAATCTATACTTAAGTAGTATATTATTTTTCTTTAAATAATACTTCTATATAATACTTAACTTAGTTTAGACTTCTTAAATTATAGAATATTTTTAGACTAACTATAATTTATAAGATTTTTTTTTTATTCTACTGTTAAGATACTAATTTTTTTAAAAATACTAAATAAATATCTTTATATTTCTAAGATATTTTTAGTAAATAGAAAAAGCATTTTTTTAAATAATAAAATAAAATATTAAGAAAAAATATACTAAAAGTCTTTAGAATATATAAAAAAATAAAAAAAATTCTTAAAAAATATTAAAATTTTTAAAAAAATCAAAGAAAAATAAGAAGAGATTTTTTATTATTAAGAAAATAAATCTTTTTAATACTACTAGTATATTTATAATATATTATTACTTTAGTAATTTCCTAATTTAGATTCTATAGTAGTAATATTATTACTATAAAATCCTATTCTATAAGAATGCTATTATAATTTTTATTCATAATTCTTTCTTTTTCCCTATTAGGTTAAGGATTAAGAATAGTTATATTTTCTTTATAAATTAATATTTTACTATTTATCTATTTTAAAGTAGGTTCATTTTTAATTACTAGCTAAATAAAATATTTCTTTAATCTATCACTATTATATACTTTTTAAGATTTAATACTATTAAACTTTACTATATAATATAATCTTTACTTATTAATTTTTAGAATTTTATAGAAATTAAATTATTACTAAAGTAACTTTACTTTTATTAATATATTTTATAATTAAAATATATTATATAAAAATATAAAATTATTAATTTTAAAGTATTTATATTATATTCTATAGCTATCTTTAAACTATTTATAGTTATATTTATATTGATATTTAACACTAGTTATAGCCTTATTAAGATTTAAGTCTTATCTATTAAACTACTATATTTATAAAATTATAAAGTCTTTAGTCATATATATATTTTTTTAAAAAAATATTTTTTAAATAAGAATATCAGTTTTAATAGAAAAAATTATATAACATTCTATATTTATATAAAATAATATTAATTTAGTAAAATAATATATAGTAACTTAATCTATAAAAAACATTACTAATAAACACTTTATCTATTCTATTCTTATTATACTATTATTAAGCTTAAAAAAAATATCTTTAATTACTTTATAGCTATTCTTAATAAAACTATTTATTTATAAATAATAAGATATAATAATATATATTTATATACTATATTTTTTAAAAAGATAATCTTATAAATTATAATTCTTAGGGTTCTAATTAATAATAATAATAATAAGAATTTCTTATTTACTATAAATATCTTTAAATAAAAAATTTCTTACTTATTTTATTATTGCTTTTAAAAACATTCTTACTTTTAACTACTTAGATAAATTTTTTTATATAACTATTATATATTTCTTACTTTAGTTAATAGATATATATATAATATTAACTGCTATTTAATACTATAATATAAATATTTAGCTAGAATAGAGTTCTTCTTTTTATTAATAGCTTATTCTTATTTAATATTTATAATAAGACTTTATTTATTTAACAATATCCTTCTATATATCTTTTTACTAATAAATAAATTATACTTACTAGTAAGTTCTTTCTCTATCTTAGTGCCCTATATTATTATAAAATATAAAGACTATTATTTTTTTCTCTTCTAATATATTAAGCATTCTCTTTAGTATAATATTAATTTTTTTACTATATTAAAATAGATATTAATCTTATATTAAGAATTATAGTATCTTTTCTTTAAATGTATAATATTTAGATCTATTTATTCTCTTAGATTATTTAAGAATAGTTAAGTACCTAGCTATTTCTTTATAGTAATCTAAATAAGAATCTAGCAAGATTTAATCTATTAATTAACCCAATATTAAGGATAGGACTCTAGTAGTAATAACTAATAACTATATCTATATATATTTATTAATATTAATTTTTCTTTTCTATTTTTATTATTTTATATTAATAGCTAGTCTTCTAGAGAGTCTGTTTATTGCTATGTATTTTTTTTTAGGAATATATTTTATAGTAAAGTTAAATAATCAAATCTAAGTAATCTAATTTATAATAAAGGTCTTTAGTAAATTAATAGTTAATCTATTTAATTATACTACTAGTATATTAGTATTAATTTCTAAAATAAAATATACACTATATAACTAATAATAAAATTTCTTTAATATTTTAAAAATAGCTTTACACTCTTATTTATCTATATTATATTTATATTCAATATCGTTCTAGATCTTTAACTTATAATAGATAGGATGCTTTTTCCTATTATAAATTTATATAATAATATCTCTAAATCTTTCTAAACTTATATCTACTACTATAATAAATATAAATAATTTATATTTATAGTCGATAGATTATATATATAAGAATTTAAAAAGTTTTATTTTTAAAACTATAAAAGCACCTTTCTATTTAAATCTTTAATAAAATGTAGTTTCTTTCTTTATTAAAGCATATAGTAGTATAGTTATAATAGCAAATATCTTAATAATGATATAGAAGAAAATTATAATTCTTAAAAAGTTTTATACTTCTTTTATATATATAAAAATTAGTTAATTTATAATCTTTTTAATCTTTAAAGCTTTAGAATATTTACTATTAAAATTATATACTTATTTTATAATTTTTAATTTTAATATTATAAATTAAGATTTCTCTTTAAATAAGATTATTTCTATTAGTTCCACAAGATAGCAAATATAGTCTAAATTCTAAATATATTTATATATATAAAGTTATATATTAGAACACTATTTCTTATTATCATACTTTGTCTGAGAGCCTTTAATTTTAAAGTTATCTAAGAATATTTATACTTTTATAAGAATTATTTTTTTTAATACTTTTATAATAACTCTTTAAAATTAAAGAATAAAATTTAAGTTTTTTTATATAATAATTATATATCTTAGCAGCTTAATAAACATCACTATTATAGTTAAATTTTAATTTTCTTTTATAAGTATTAATTAGTTATAACTTAAAAATAAATCTATTAATAAAGCTAAAAACATTTCTATAAAATCTTTAATAAATTTATTATAGTTAAGTAGCATATTTATATTCTTAATTATAATCTTATTTTAGAACTAAATAGCAGATATAATTCTATACTAGTTACTTTTCTTCTTTACTACTAAGAACTATAAATTTCTATATAATCTATATACTCTTTCTATTATATCTATCTAAAGTCTTTTATAGAATATCTCTACTATTACTTTTTTTAATACTATTAGCGTTTTAAAACCCACTATTTATTATATATTATATTTAACTATATATATATATTATAGAGGTATAATCTCTTCTTTATAATAATTAATTTCTAATTAGTTTTAAGTAAAGACGTCTTCTCTATAGTATAATATTTTCTATAATATTTTAAGTTTATAAAATAAAAGGCCTTCTTTTACTTATATCTTTAATAGATATTTCTTTATAAGCCTAATTCTTTAAAGAAAAGTTATAATCTAAAACTATAAAGCTATTCTAAACTTTATATTAGAATTAAAGACTATTTTATATATATAATAGCGCTTAAAACAGCACTATTATTAGTTATTATAGCTATCTAGCTTATTATTATTTAATAGCTCGCCTAGGTCTATAAAGTTAATCTTATCTACTTTTTTTTTATAAAGTATATTAACCTATATATACATCTATTTTCTAAATAATTTACTATATTATTTTAAGTCTATTAAAATACTTTATTATAAAAAATATATTATAAGTTTTTTAAAATCTAAAACTATACCAAGCCTATATATATAAAATTAAAATAGAAGTTTTCTAGTCTTTAATTAGTTAAATTCTTTAATTTTATATAAGTAGTAAAAAACTAACTAATTAGAATGCTTTAACTATTTTTAAAATAGAACTTTATTTTTATTTTTTATTACCTTATCTATATCTTTAAATTTTATTAATTTTAATCTAACTTCTATTTTTCTATTTATTAAGATAGATTTATTACTAGTAAATATATATTTAGCTATATACTTATCTATTTTTTTATTAAATTTATCTTTAAATTAATTAGTTATATTTTATTAATAATTTATCAGTTTTCTTTAAAAATATAAACTTTAAAATTAATTTTTTAAGAGTGATTATTATTATAAGCTATTACTATTATCATTCTATTCTAATTTATAGTTATTATAAATATAGCAATATCTATTTATAGATATCCTAGAATAAATTAAGGCTGATTATTTTTAATAATAAAAATAAGAATATATATAACAATATTTACTTTTTAAATAAAATAATTCTCACAATATCTAATTACTTATTATAATTAACTATTTTACCTTATAATAGCTAAATTTAGTTTTAAATATATAGAAATATTAGCAGCTTTAATTATTATAATAAATACTATATTCACTTATATATTAGAATTAATAACTATAGAATAAATATATTTTTTAATTAAAATATCTATTTTAAATATATCTATAGTATATACTAAATCTACTTTTAAAATTAAAATAGATACTAATTCTATAAAATTTACTAATATTTTAATAACTATTATATTTTATAACAATAAAGACTTCTTTTTTTTTTATTTTAGTATTCTATATATATTTATTAATCTAAAAAGAAAATTACTTATTATAACCCTCTTAATAATCTATATAAATATTTTTATTTAAAAAAAACTATTTATATTACTTTACTTAATAGCTTATAAAAAAAGATCTTCTACTTATTTTAACTTCTATAGAGTCTAAATTTACTATAATTCTTTATTATTAGTTATATCAATATCTTTATTTAAGACCTTTTTTATCTAAACATAGAAACTAGATTCTATATAACACTTTAGTTATATATAAAATCTTTATTATAATATTTTAATATTTAGATATAACTCTTTTATCTTATCTTTTTTAATAATAAATATATTTATAGTCTATTTCTAGCTTTTTATACTAAATAGTCTTAAGTTTTTCTAATTATTTATATTTATATTTAAATACAAGTCATTTAAATAAAAACTTAATCTTAATATAATTACTTCTATTATATTAATATTTATATTAATCCTAGCTATTATAATACTCTAGCGAGCATCTAACTATATATTATATTTATACTATACTATTTTAAACTTATATTTACTAGGTTTAAATTTTATTATTAAACTAGATTTATCTACCATTCTAATTCTTAGTTTTCTATTTAGATCATAATAGTAATATTTTTAATTCAAATTATTCTTAAAGATTTTATAGTTATTTTAGTAGTATTCTAACTCTTTATAATACTAATATAGAAACTATAAACTCTTTATTATATTAGCTAGTTTAGGATTCTACTATCTTATATACTCTAATTCTATTTATTTATTTTTTATATTATTAAAATCTAGTATTTACTATAGTGTAGGGCGTTATATATATATATCTAATACTAGTATTAAAACCCTTAGCTAGTCTAATAGGTTATTAATTTTCTTATTAGTAGCTATTTACTGTTTATAGATAGTCTGGCTTGCTTTCTTTGATAGTATCTTTTCTCTAAATTTATCTTAGAAAATTAGTTTAAATATATAATAAAAAGACTATTATATATATTACTTTTATATTAGTTTCTCTAACTAGTAAAATTTAAATAACACTTAACTAGCTTAAAAACTATTATAATTATCTTAATAGTTCTTTTTCTTTTTAATTTTCTAAATAGCTTTTTATAAAGTTATAAAATAGACTCCTTAAAAATTATTACAGTTAATATTTATCTTATTAATTATTCTTTCTTAAAACTTAACCAGTATATTTCTTAAAAACTAGTTATAGTAAGTAAACTTATTAATAAATCTTATTTTCTTAACTATCTTTAAAATTTAATTAAATTTTTAAAGGTATAATACAGTATCTGAATTTTAAATATAATATTTATTTGAATAATTATCTAGGAAAACCTATAAATAAACTATTTATTTTGTATCTTTATATATATATTTTTTTTTAAAATATTTATATACTTTTTTAAAATTTTTTAAATAATATTTAGAAAATATATAGATCTATAAATTAATATTAAAGCTATAATAGTTAGGTAATACTTCTAGTATCTATATTTTATATAATAATTTATAACTTCTATAAGTTAATATAAATTAATTTAAGAACTAAAAAATTTTTTTTTTATTAAAATAAGGTATATTAAGTATCTACAATATCAATATTAATATATACACTATATTAACTAGTATATTAACTAATATAAGAGTTATATATTATATTAAATTATATTAATATTCTTTACTTAATAATAATAATATTAACTATATAGGTGGTTACTAACTATTTAATAGAGCCTCTATATCTATATCTATGTTTAAATCTGATATATAAATATTATGGTAATATTTACTTTAAAGATAGCTAGTAGTATAAGAACTTTCTATATTATTTAAGCTATATTTTTCTATCTATTTACTACCTAGAGATATTAAATAAAGATAATTTTATTATTATATTAGTAGTAAAGATAACTTTTTTAAATATTCTAGTTTAAATATATTTACTAGAAAGCATTGGATTACTTTTAATAAACAAAATAATAGTTTTTTATAAAAAAGAATATAAGATAATATCAACTATTTATATAAGATTTTAGATATTAATATATTTTTAGTATTACTATTATTTTTTTTTATATAAAAATCTATAAGTAATAGTAATCTTTAATAAATATACTTATATTAATAAAGATTTCTTATTATAAATTTTAATTCTTTTAATATAATAAGTAATTCTAATAAAGATAACTATATTATAAAAAGAATAAAAAATAATAATAACTACTAATATTTACTCTTAATCTATTTAATTAAATAAAAATACTACTTTAATTTCTACTCTCTCTCAATATATTCTAAATTTTTTAATATTATAGTATTAAGCAACTTATTTATAATTTTTAATATCTTTTAGATCTTAATTAAATTACTTTTTTTTTTTTTTTTAGTATAAATTACTTTATAAAATTTTAATAACTTTATTTTATCTCTTTTATAAATTTAACTAGTATTTTTAATATTTAATATTATTAAGCTTATAAGTATATACTTATTTTAATAAATTTTTATCTTTTTTTTCTAATAATTAATTATAATTTATTAGGATTAAATTAATATCTTTATTTTTTAATCTTTAGGATAATACGTATTTGCTACTTTTAATATTTAGATTATATATAGTTCTCTATACAGATCTTTAAAAAGTGTAATGAAAAAAATAAATTCTATTATAGTAAGTAAGTGTGAATTATAAAATAGTATATGTAGAAATTGCTATTTTATTTAATATAGAGTTAAGCTTAATCTTTATATAAAACCTTAATAAAGAAGCTCTTAAAGAAATTATAAAGTATATTAATAATTTATTTTTCGAAAAACTACCAAATTGCCTTCTATCTAAAACTATAAAGCGGCCATGACTCCGGTAAACGCATGGCTCCGGCAAACCGGATAAACTGGTTCGCCGGCCAATGTGGCGGCTTCCACCACCACAGTACTAAGATAATATCTAAGTTAATATAATTAGTATTAACTATCTTAATAAAGATTAAAAAACCTACTTATACTAGGTAATAGTTTAGTTATAAAATAATATTTTATTAGGTATTTTTAAAAGTAATTTTTTCTTTTTAATATTTAAAAATAAGTCTATAATCTTCTTTATTATTAATATAAATTAATTTTATATTTTTTAAATAGATTTATATTTTAAAGAGTAACTTAGAAATAGCTTAATACTTTTTAATAATGATTTATTACTTATAGATATCTATAGTAGCCATCTTTATCTACTAAGAGGTCTTAAGGTATTAGAAAGTAGTTTTGAGTAGAGAGTTTAGAATTAGTAATAAGGCTCTATAAGGCTCTGAAAGCTTAGTATCTCTATTTAGATTAGTAAATAGCCTATATATATTTTTTATAAATGTTACTTTATAAGTTTACTAAAATTGTTAACAGTTTTAATAGTTTATCTTTATAGATAGAGATTTTAGGGCCTAGTTTAGAATACTTAAAAGTATCTAAGAAATTAATTAAGCCCTGATTTATATTTTAATAATATCTAAATATATTATTAAATAGTCTTCTATACTCTATATTAGAAAGATTATATAAGCCTTTATAGTTTTAGTTTTTATAAATATAGTTTTATTTACTACTATTAAGTGCCTTAATAAGGTCTCTTTTAGGTCTTTTTGTACTTTATTAAAAAGAGATTTAGCTAAAGTATATTGATGGCTCTTAGGGTTATAATTCTATAGCCTTTTCTTAAAGGCTTTTCTAGGTTTTTCCTACTCTAGGATATTTTTTAGAGTGGCTTAAAGCCCCTTAAAAGTGGTTCCTATGTTAGAAAACAGGTTTCTGGCCGGGGAGACTGTTATAACAGCCTCAGGGGACACTGGCAAGGCTATTCCAGCTAGGTGGCCCATATGGGCCCCCAGAGGGTTCACCTGGCCTGGCACCTGCCCCCCAGGGTTTAGGGGGGCGTTGTCGGGTTTGGGGTGTCCAGGGGGCATAACGAATCCCTGGATACCGTCAAAAAGACGTTGAATTTCAAAAATGCAGATTTTGATTTTTCCGGCGGCCTTATTTATTCTTTTATATTTCTTTTAGATATATACGCAGATATTCTAATTTTTTTATTAAATAAAGATATAGAGATTTATAAAATAATCTTTTAGCTTTTAATTTTAAATTAATTTTATAATTAATATTTTTAAAACATAAAGCTACTATATTATTTTTTAAAAATATTTTAGTTTAATTCTTATATATTTCTAAAAGTATTTTATTTTTTAATTTTAAAAATTTTACTATTAATAAATAAAAAATTATTATTTTAATTAAGATATTAAAGCGCTTTAATATTTTAATTTTAATTTAAATTAATAGCTTTTTACTTTTTTTTAAAATACTATTATCTATCTTACTAGATAAAAATTATGAAATTTTTATTCTAAAGCTATCCTTTTTTTAAAATAATATTAAATCTTATTATATTAATAATATAAAATTAAAAAAAATAATACTTCCATTATCTTTTAATATTAATAATTATAATATTAAGTTTAAAAATATTAAAATAGACTATTATTTTTTTATTTATAAATTCTATTGGTTTTTATTATTTTTAATTAACTTCTAACTAACTCTAAATAAAAGTCTAAAAAATATAAAATTTATATTTACTTTTATATTAAATATTATAAATAACTCTAACTCTACTATTAAAAGTATAATTTTAATCTAAATTAATATAGTATAATTTTATTTATTTATTTTATTTTTTAAACTAGTTACTACTAGCTATTATTATTTAATTAATTCTTTTTTAAAATAGATTTTTTTTAAGCTGTATTAAATTCAGCTTTAAAATAAAAATTAATTTACTATCTTTAATTATAGTAGATTTATATTTATTAATATAGTAACTTGTCAAACGGTTCAACAACTCGTCACCAAGATGTGAATCGCAGTGGATATTCTGTTAACCGAAATTGAATAAAGAACGTTAATAAGGCAATCCAAGGTAAAAATAGAGTATTATTATAATAATAGGCTGTAAAGTATATTAAAGAGTAAATAGTAATATATTATTTTTTTAAAAAAATAAAATATAATAAGCTAGATATATAATAATAAATAAATATTTTTATATAGTTTTTATATTATATTATTTAATATAATATATTATAGTATCTATTCTATTATATTATATTATTTAATACAATATATCGTAGCGCCTGTTATAAGCTTATCTTAGCTTACTAAGTGCTCTGCCTTATTAATTCTAGATAGGTTAGTTTCTATATATATCCTTTCTATATAGCCCATATATGTAGCGTAGTCTCAGCAGTTGCTGACATAAGGGGTATAATTGGCTGTGAGTTATCCATTCTTCTGACAGGTTGGTCTAAGGTTATGCAGGCTATCTGCTGCATAAGAATAATCTTAATGTAATATATTATAAATGAGGGCTTTACCTCTTATACTTATACTACAGAATCTAATTAAAAAGTAAGATACTTTTTAGATTATACTTATAAGTTTAAAATTTATTTCTAAAAATTAGAAAGTCTTAAGCAAATTATTTTTAAAAATATATAAATTTATTTCTTCTATAAAGATCTTTATATTATCTTAGCATTTAATAATCTCTTAATTAGTTCTAAATAGAAATTTATAACTATTATATAATTTTATAAATAAATCTTATTTTATAATTATAATTTACTTCCTAAAAATATCTAAATAAACTAGATAAGATAGTTATTATCTAAATAAAAGCTTTACTAATTAATAATAAATTAAAAACAATTCTAGTTCTAAATCCAGAATTAATCTAAAAAATCGATAATTATAAATTAAAATTCTATACTAAATTAGAAATCAAATTAAAAAATAAAAATAAATAATTCTAAATTATATGTTAGAAAAGTTTATTTTAATCCATACTATAAATAATTAATATAATAATAAAGATATTTTAATTATCTATTTAAAATATTAAAAATATTAAAAATATTAAAATTTATAATAAATTTTTAAGCGAACGTTATAATACTAAAATTCTAGATTCTAAGTAGTTTACTTCTAAATCTATTAAAGAATTCGAAGAATAAATTAAAGATATGAAAAATAATATTATAAATCATCTTTAATCTTATTTTAATAACGTAAATAAAATCTTTTTTATACCTATATAATTTAATAGAAATTATTATATTTAATAAAAAAAAAATATTATTAATATAACTATTTTTATATTTAATAATTTCTAAATCTAGTTTAAAAATTAAATTAAATTTTTTTAAAATTAAAGAATTAATAGTACTATTTCTTTTATAAAATTAAAATAAATAAATAATTAGGATTCTAAATTCTTTTATTTTAAATTTTCTATATTATATAAAAAAATATATTTAAATATTAAATCTTTCTAGCTAAACTAATATTAAAAATCTATTT
>JAMAGK010000072.1:0-24860 GCA_023626135.1 Talaromyces sp. R2412 | reverse complement strand
ATAATAAAGATATTAAGATATTTTTATAGAATATATATTATAAATCTTATAAATTCTACTAATAATCTTTTAAATCTTATAGATATAATTAGCTATTTATATAGTTTTAAATTTATAAAAAATATTATTTTTTAAATATTACTTTTTTTTATTTATAGATTATAATATCCTTATTTAATATTAAATATTATTATAATCTTTACTCTTTATAAAAAATCTTTTTTTTGTTTCTAATATAGTGCCTTATTTGTATTATCTTTAGTAATATTATTTAGTTTTTAGTAGTTAATAACTATTTAATCTATTCTATTCTTTTTTAATATAAATATAGACTAAATAAAGGTTTTTATTTTAAATTTTTTAATATATCTAGCTACTAGGAATTTTTTTATAAATTTTTCAATAATCTATAATTTATCTTACAAAACTTGTTATTATTTTATTTAAAGAATCTAAGCTTTTTTTTTAAATAGTATTTTTATTTTATATTTTTTTTTATACCTTAATAGGTAATATTCTTTTTTTATAAATAATTTAATAAAGTTATAATACTTTTTTAATAATTTTTTAATAACTTTTTTTAGTTCTTTCTTATAAACCTCTCTTGGTTTTTTTTATATTTTAAACTATTAACTTATTTCATTGATTTTCTTAGCTAGTTCTACTTTCAGTAGCTTTTCTTTTTATATCTCTATTTTTTTTATTCATAATATTTTGTTATTAATTGTTATTATTTTATTTTTCTAGTTAATAATCAGATTATAATTCTGTAATTAAATTATTTTAAAGATTATATTAAAATTATTTCATTCAAATAGATTTAAATCTATCTTAATTTTTTTTCTAAAATCTCCTAACTTGATTATAATGTTCTATATCTATTATAGAAATCCTTTAATTATTGTTTATTCTTTAAAGTTCTAAATAGTCTGTTATTAGTTTATCTAAATTATTAGTAGGTTATATTTTTTAATATAACTTTTATTAATAAAATTTAATAATATTTTTAAGTCGAGTAATAATTTTACTTTTTATTTATTAATTTTTTTATAAATAATAATTACTATGCTATTTATCTATATATTTACAATAAGATAGTATCTCTTTTAATATATATTAAAATATTACTTTTATACTTTATTAAAAATTTTCTAATTTATGTTATTGTATATAATATATCTTTTATAAAATAAATATTTACTTATAATATACCAATCTAAATTAAGATTATTATAGAATAGATACTAAATCTTGTTAATAAAATACTAATAGTTTTTCTATCTTTTAAAATAGTTATAAATTAATAGTTCTAATACTATAGGCGTTGTTAGAGTCTAATTATTTATTTTTTTTTTTATAAAGTATATAGAGTATCTTAGTTTATAATACTATATCTAGTATATATTCTTATAATATTATTTTTTATATTAAGAGTAATATATATAAAAGTAGTCTATTATATATTTAAATTTTAAATAATATATTTTTACTTCTTTTATTAATAAGATATATTTAAACTTACTTACTATTATAATATTATATTTTTTATATAGCTTATACTTATAGTATGTTCATTATTAACACTATTTATATTCAGTTATATGATATTTTTAAGTCTAAATAAAGTCTTTTTAATATAATACTTATAATATTATACAACTATATTATTCGATTATAAAATTATTATATTTAATTTCTAAGAATTCTTTATAAATTTTAAGATTTATTAAATTTATTTTTATTTCTTCTAATACTAGTTTCAGGAATTTTATAATAATTTTTTGTCATAATTTTTATAATTAGTTGATATTATCGTAAATTTTTTTTTATAATTTAGAAATACTTATATATTTTTAGGATTTTTTTTCTTTTTTAAATCTTATTTTTATTATTGCTAACTAATTTTTTAATTATATTTTTTTAAGGTTCTCTGATTCTTAATCCAGGTCTTTATAATTAATATAATCATCTTTTCTATTATTTTAAAATATTAAGGTGTGTTAGTCTTTACTTCTTAATAAAAGATTATTAATACACTATTTAGTAGTTTATCTATATTAGTCTTCTCTATAGGGCTTTTTAATTAGTTCTTTTCTTTTTTAATTATATCGTAAGTGAGGGTATATTTCTTCCAGTTTAGTATCTTCTTCCTAGAATAATTCTCTTTTTAAACTCTACTCAAAACGTCTCTTAAGTTGTCTAAAGCTATCATTTCCATATTCTTAAAATACTTTATAAAATTTTTTTTTTAGTTAAGATCCTTAGAAGTCCTTAATTTCATTGATCTATTCTTCTTATTTATTATTACTTTTATCCAGAGTAGTAATAATTTAATATATAGTTGTAATTTATTAATATATAGTATTTACTTTCTAAAGACTAATATTATTATTTTAATTTTTTTGTCTTTAGCGACATTATTATAAATAGTACCCTTTTTACCCATACTTATAGCATATCTTATCTTTTTTATACTATACTATTTCTTTTTTATTAATTATATTATTAAGTTATATTCTAATATCTCTATCTTAATTATATTAAGTCTTTTATTGTTATTAATTAGTATTTATTCTTAAAATTTCTCTATACTGTTTCTAATATTATATTTCTTATTATTTAAGTTTAATCTAATATAACTTATTATTAATCTTAATAATAGATTTAATAAATTTATTAATACTGTCAGGTCAGTCTATTTTAATAAATTCTATTTATATATCTTCCTTAAGTATATTTTTAAAAATACTAATTTATACATTATTATTATACTAGAGTAATATTATAATCTATTTAAACTTAATTATTAGTTATTATATAGATCTAATTTACCTAAACTACCTAAGCTACTATTCTATAGTTTAAATTTCATTAATTATTCCGAAAGCTGTATTAAGCTTTATTTTAAAGTTAGTATAGCTTTTAAATAAAACTATAGTAACATTATCCTATTTATTCTTAGGATTAAAATAGTAATCATCTAAGATAGACTATATCTATTCAAATATAGTATTAGTAAAGCAACTTATAATAAAAATAATCTTTTCTTTATAATTATTAAAGGCTTTTTTATTTTATCTTAAATATATCTTTATATTAATAAAGAATAGCTTCAGCTTAGTCCTAGTTTTATCAAAAATTATTAGTGGTAGAACCTTTAAAAGTGCTTTCTTTCGCACTTCTTTCTGTAGAATAGTTATAACCTAAGCTTCAAACTACTTAATATAGTCTTATAAAGCTTTAATCTATTCTATAATAATATAGATAGTTTTGATATTGCTTATTCTTGCTATATTAGCTAAGGACTTAATTGCTTATCTAGTTCTCACATTTCGTGTTATAAGGGTGTTTTATTATTAAACAGTTTAATAACTTATTACTAAGATGTAAATCATAGTAAATATTCTATTAACTAAAATTAAATAGAGAATATTGATAAAGTAATCTAAAATAAAAGTAAAATATTATTATAATAATAGACTATAAAGTATATTAAAAAATAAATAATAGTATACTATTTCTTTGAAAGAATAAAATATAATAAGCTAGATATATAATAATAAATAAGTATTTTTATATAGTTTCTATATTATATTACCTAATATAATATATCGTAATACCTACTTTATTATATTGTATTACCTAATACAATATATTATAGTGCTTGCTATGAGCTTATTTTAGCCTACTGAGTGCTCTGCCTTACTAATCCTAGGTGGGTTAGCTTCCGTATATATCCTTTCTATATAGCCTATATATATAGCGTAATCTCAGCGGTTGCTGACATAAGGGGTATAATTGGCTGTGAGTTATCCATTCTTCTGACAGCTACTTAAAGAAAATATTTTAAAATTATTTAGTTATTACTTAAAAAAGAAGCAGATATTAATAATTTAAATAAAAAATATAATAATACTTTTTAAGCTGCTATTTATAAAGAATATTTTAAAATTATTTAATTACTATTTAAGAAACTTACTTACTTACTTAATCATATTTAACGTCCGTACCCAGCCCTTAGGCTATGACAGACAAACTATATAACTAAGCTTATAGGGGCTTATAGAGACAAGTCTCTATAAAAAACCCTATAAGTTTACTAACAGATCCAATTATATAACAAATATCTGGCTTCTTTCTTGTCCTAAGTCGCTTATATGCGCAAGGCGATTCAGAGACTTATAATAGATAGTAGGCCCATTACCCCCTCCTTATAGCTAATAAACGTTGAGGCCTCTGTTAGTCGAGAACAGGCGGCCTATTTTTGTTATTTTTTTCCCTGCTAGGCTTCCTCGCTCACTTCCTTCTTTCAATCCTTCTCTAAATTCTTTTCTAAATCCTTATTTAAATCCTCAATCTTCTAATTATTGGCTCTATAAATCTGTTTCTTAATCTATTTAGTATCTTTATACTTCTTAATTACTGCTATAAATATTAGTAGCGCTTTAATAACTTTAGGGTCTATTAATAGATATACCTTAAGACATGCCTTATTAATTCATAGCTTTTCAACTTTTATCTTAGTAAAGGCGTCCAGCAGCTTCTTACACTGGCGGCGCTACTTTCGACAGTTAATAAGGAAGTGCTTCACTATCTTATTATTTTTAAAGCACTCTAAGCATGCTAGAGAGTCCTAGACCTTAATTCAATATAAAAAAGTACTAATTAGAGTATAGCTAATCTTAAACAAATAATACCGCTATACTAGGTATTTATAGATATCTATAATTATTAAATTAAATTTTTAATTTTTAAGAAATATATAGGCTTAATAATTTAATCTCTAAATATACTTTACAAATTATTTAATAAGCTAGTTAGTTTTAAAAGCTTTAAAAGCTTTAATATAAATATATTAAATATAAATGAATATAACATTTAAATATTTATTAATTAATAGTCTTTTAGTAGTTTTTTTAGCAGCTTTATTAGTTTTTTTATTATTAAAGATACTTTTATAGCCTAGAATCTAGTATATAGAGATTCTATAGCTAGTAACCTATAACTATTCTACTAGAAAGTATACTTTAAATACTAAGGTTTATCTTAGACCTAGTTTAGTATATTATAAGCGATTTATAACAGTCTAAACATCTAAAAATATCCTAATTAGTCTTAAAAAATTATTTATTAGCGTCTATTCTAAGGCTTTAACAATACTTACTAATTTAATATTAAATACTTTAAAACCAGTACCTAATAATACTAAGTATAATTTTTAAAAACTAATTAATAATTTATAAACTATAATAACACTAATTCATTTATTATTAAATTTAGAATTATCTAAATATAAATTAATACTCTTTAAAGCTTTTAAAAGATTAATAGTCTATTATATAGCTATTTCTAGGTCTACTACCCTAAAATTAAGTAGAATAAGTCTATTAATATAGCTTAAGGTTTGTTTAAAGCCTCTAAAAAGGTTAATAGCTATAGATTCTTATATCTAGCGTGCTAGATCTATACTTAATATCTAGAGATCTCTGTAGGTTAAAATCGCCTAAGCTCAGTTTCTAAGCAGCTATTCTCTAGGCTGTGTATAAATATTATTTTCTTGTAGACTTATAAGAAGTATTGTTATTATAAGGTGACCTAGAGAAAGCTTAAGCAGTTTAATGGTATATTAACACTACTTAATATCTAGTAAAGTTTTAGCTGGTTCTAAAGCTGCTTCTCTAAGCAGTAGTTCTAATAGGGTGGTACGCAGTATACCTGTTACTATCCGAGCCTGACTGTTGATTAGGGCTTGTATATCCTCTAAATGGTCTTTTTAGCTTTGCTACCAAAGCTCTGCTCTATATAAGGCTACTGCCTGGGCTGTGGCCTTCTGGATTCGCCACACTAAGCCTGGGGGAAGGCCTTGGGCCCTGCACAAAGCCCGTACGCGTTTCTCAGTGCTTTGGCCTTTCTGTAGGCGGTCCCTATGGTGGTCCCTAAACGTGAGCTTCGGGTCACTATTTAAGAAAGAAGTGGATATTAATATTTAAAATAGAGTATATAGTAATACTTTTTAGATCGCTGTTTAAAAAAGATATTTTAAGATTATTTAGTTATTATTTAAAAAGAAAATAGATATAAATATTTAAGATAGATATTATAGTAATTATCTTTAGATTATTACTCTAAAAGGAAATTTTAAGATTATTTAGCTACTACTTAAAAAAGAAATAAATAATAATATTTAAAATAAAATATATAATAATACTTTTTAAATTATTATTTAAAAAAAATATTTTAAAATTATTTAGTTATTATTTAAGAAAAGAGTAGATATAAATATTTAAAATAAATATTATAACAATTCTTTTTAAATTACTACTTTAAAAAAATATTTTAAAATTATTTAGCTACTACTTAAGAAAGAAATAAATATTAATATTTTAAATAAAAAATATAGTAATATTTTCTAGATTACTATTAAAAAAAGATATTTTAATATTATCTAGCTACTACTTAAAAAAAAAAGTAGATATTAATATTTAAAATAGACGCTATAATAATTTTTTTTAAATTGTTATTTACGAAAGATATTTAGATACCATTAAGCTACTATTTAATAAAAGAGTAGATATCAATATTAAAAATAGAATATAAAGTAATATTCTCTAGACTATTACTATTAAAAGATATCTTGATATTATCTAGCTATTACTTAAAAAAAAAATAGATATTAATATTTAGAATAGATATTCTAGTAATTTCTTTTAAAATACTATTTATAGAGGATATTTTAAAATTATTTAACTATTATTTAAGAAAAAAGTAGATATTAATATTTAAAATAAAATATATAGTAATATATTTTGATTGATTGAATCATATTTTACGTCCATATCCAGCCTATAGGCTATGACGGACAACGGTTCTAACTGGGCTTATAAGGGCTTATAGGGGGGGCCCCTATAAGGGTCCCTATAAGCTCACTAATCTATCCAAAAAAATATAATAAATATCTAGCATCTTCCTCGCCCCAATCCGCTTATATGCGCAGGGCGATTCGGGGGCTCATAGTAGGTAGCAAGCCCACGACCTCCTCTTTGTAACCAATAACAATAGGGCTTTACCACTAATAGCGGGCAGCCTAACCCCGCTATCCATCCCTTTCACGATCATCCTCCTCTAGGGCCTCTATACCTTAATTATCTACTCTATAAATCTATTCCTTAGCTTATTTAGTATCCTCTTACTCTCTAATAATCGCTATAAATATTAAAAGCATTTTAATAATTTTAGGATTTCCTAATAAATATATCTTAGAGTATACTTTACTAATCTATAATTTCTTTATTCTAGTCTTAATAAAAGCCTCTAGTAGTTTCTCTTACTAGTAATACTACTAATAGTATTTAATAAGTAAATACTTTACTATTTTATTATTTTTAAAATATCTTAAGTATACTAATAAGTTTTAAACTTTAATTTAATATAAAAAGATACTAATAAAAATATAGCTAGTCTTAAATTAATAATACTATTATATTAAGTGTTTAGAAATATCTATAGTTACTAAATTAAGCTTCTAGTTTTTTAAAAAATTATAGATTTAATAATCTAGCTACTAAATATACTTTATAAGTTATTTAATAAGTTAATTAGCTTTAGAGACTTTAAAAGTTTTAATATAAATATATTAAGTATATATAAATAAAATATTTATATATTTATTAATTAATAGTTTTCTAATAGCTTTTTTTATAGTTTTATTAGTTTTTTTATTACTAAAAATATCTTTATAGCCTAGAATCTAGCTTATAAATACTCTATAGTTAATAGCTTATAGTTATCCAGTTAGAGTATATACTCTAAGTATTAGAGTTTATTCTAAGCTTAATTAAGTATATTATAAATAGCTTATAATAATCTAAGTATTTAAAAATACTTTAATTAGTTTTAAAAAATTATTTATAAATACTTATTTTAAAGCTTTAATAATATTTACTAATTTAATATTAAATATTTTAAAGCTAATATTTAGTAGTACTAAATATAATTTTTAAAATTTAATTAGTAGTTTATATACTATCATAGTACTAATTTATTTATTATTAAATTTAAAACTATTTAAATATAAACTAGTATTCTTTAATACTTTTAATAAATTAATAATCTATTATATAGCTATTTTTAGATTTATTATTTTAAAATTAAATAGAATAGGCTTTTTAATATATTTTATTATTTATTTAAAGCCTTTAAATAGGTTAATAGCTATAGATTCTTATATTTAATATATTAAACCTATATTTAATATCTAAAGATCTCTATAGATTAATATCGCCTAGACCTAGTTCCTAAGCGGTTATTCTCTAAACTATATATAGATATTACTTTTCTATAAGCTTATAAAGAGTATCTTTACTATAGAATAACTTAAAAGAAGTCTAAGTAGCCTAATAGTATATTAGTATTGTTTAGTATTTAATAAAATTTTATTTAGTTTTAAAGTAGTTTTTCTAAACAGTAATTTTAATAGAGTAATATATAATATACTAGTTACTATTTAAATTTAATTATTAATTAGAACTTATATATTTTTTAAATAATCTTTTTAGTTATACTATTAAAGCTCTATTTTATATAAAACTATTACCTAAGTAATAGCTTTTTAAATTTATTATATTAAGCTTAAAAATAGATTCTAAATCTTATAAACTATTTATATATATTTTTTAATATTTTAGCCATTTTATAAATAGTTTTTATAGTAATTTTTAAATATAAATTTTAGATCTAGAAATACTTTTAATTACTTAATAGTCTTTAGGTAAAAAGCTATTAAAATATTTATTATTAATATCTAAACTTTATAAACTAGATCTTTATATTTCTAACTAGTTTTTTTAAAAAATAAAATAGCCTTAATCTTTTTAAAATTAAATTTAATATTATTAGTATACTTTTAATTAATAATAGTTTTAACTATTATTTTTAACTAATAATATATCTTATCTATTAAGCTTTTTTAAGCTATAAGCTCTAAATTATCTATATATAAAATAATTTTTATATCTAGAACTTAGTACTTAATAGCTTAGAATATCTTTAGTATATAGAGAAGAAACAGGATTAAGAATATTAATAAGCTCTATAATAAATCTAAAATAATAAAATATATATTAATTTTTTAATTATTAATTATAAAATTAATCTACTTATTTATAAAAAAGGATAAGATCTATTTTATAAAATTATTATTAATATCTATAGTCTTTATAGCTTTAATAAGCTTATAAAAGTTAATATAGTTAAATACCTCTATAATATTAATAAAAATAGTATCTATTAAGCATTTTTTAGTCTAGTTTTAGTATATTATCTATATTAAATAAGCTACTATATTAATAGTATCTTAGTTATACCTAGAATCTATTTAGCTAGTATATAGAATCTTTTAGGCTTTATACTAATCTACTATAAGCTCTATAGTAAGCTTTTTAATAATTTTATTTAAATAGCTTAATAGATTTATTATTTACTAGACTTTAATATAGATATAATTAGATTTATTAAGCTTTTTAAGTAATATATTTTTAGTAATCTTTTAAATCTTAAAATAGATTTTTAAATAGAAATATTATCTAGCTAATATTATAATTTAAAAAAAATTTAGTATTTAAAATAATTTATAGATTTTAAAATTAAATTTATTAATATTTAAAGCTTTTTTAATACTTTAACTAAATAGTATTTACTATATCTACTTTGATATTATAAATATATAGATAAGCCTACTAGGCTGTTCTTTTAAAAGGCTGCTTTGAGAAGTATTAAAGAAAATAGATTATTAAATTAAAGTTTTTTTTTTACTAAAAGAAGTAATTAGATTTATTTTTAGCTTAATTCTTTATAGGGCTAGTATAATAGTATTTTTAGATAACTTAATATATTATAAGATTTATTAGTATCTATTAAAATTATTTAAAAAGTCTTAGATACTTTTTAAAAAAAATTCCTAGTAAATATATTTAATATTTTTTATTTACTAATAATAATTAGCTTTAGTAATCTTAACTACTATATTAATATATATTTAGATTTATTAATACTTATAGACTAATATTTATAAATTTTAGATATACTATAAACTTAATTATTATTAATATTTAGAGTAGATATATATATATACCTTTTTAGTATAGTTATTAAATATATTAGTTAAGATAATCTATATTTATAAGATTTTAGCTTCTAGGTTTATTTTAATATAATTATTACTAAAAATTAAATAATTAGTGATTTTTAAAGTTTAAATTATAATAGTTAATTTAAAGGCTTTTTTGTTAATTTATAAAGTATTAATTTACTATTTAATTATTTTCTTAAAGATATTTTTTATAGAATAAGCTTTTAAAGCTTTTTAAATTAAAATAATAAACTTATAGTTTAATATTATAAATCTATTATAGTTAATTTTTTAGATCTATAGTTACTTTAAAGCTAGTAAAAATAATATTAAGTTAATAATTAATATTTTAAAAGATTTTTTATAGTAAATAGCTTTTTTAGATTTATTATTAATATATAAAGAATATTAGTTAATAATCTGCTCTAGAGACTTGATATTAATTCTTTCTAAGGTTAGAGTATTCTATATCAGATTATAGACATTAAAATTATTTATTAATAAATATCTATCTACTATAAAATAGTTTTAATTAGTATTTTTAATTGTCTATTAGTGTTTAGATAAGATATCTTACTATATAAAGCCTTCTTTAATCTATATATTATAGTAATTAATAATTCTAGTATACTAGGACATCTATTTATTAATTATAAATAACTTTTAGATATCTAAGGTTTAGATATAGAGAAAGTTTACTAAATTAATATAATTTTTAACTTAAATAATATTTATAAGATTCTTCTAAACTGCTATAAATATTTATTAAATTCTTTTTTCTTTTTTAAATTAGTAAAATATATAATCTAAATATAAAAAATTATAATTAATTATAAACTTTTATAGATATATAATATCTATTTATTATTTAATTTTTATCTTTAAAGTCTTTATAGTAATAGAGTAACTGCGGCTGTAATTATATTAAATAATTAATATTATTAAGAATTATTTTAAGTATTAGTTAAAGATATAATAATAAATAAAATATTAAGAAAGATAATAAATTAGCTATTAATACTTCTACTATAACTTTATTTTTAGTATCTAACTTTTAGTTTTTAGGGGGAGCTTTTAGATTTATAAAGTCTATAAAAAGTAAATTCTTATTAATTATACTATTCTAGGTTTTATATTTATAAGTAAAAGTAGATATAATAATTTTAATAACTAAGAACTATCTATAGAGATATAAATAGATCTTTCTAAGCTTAAAGTAGTTTAAAGAATTAGCTTAATATTTTCTATTATAGTTAGTATATTTAGTAGATATATATAGATATAAATAGTATATTTTAATAATATAATTCTATATATTATAGATATAATTTTAGACTTTATAAAGATTAGTATATATTAAGTAAAGCTTTAAATAGTTATTATAAATTTTATAGCTTTAATAACTAATACTATAATATTAAATATAAACTAAATCTTTATTAATATTATAATAGAAGATTATTTTATATTAATTACTTTTAAAATAAATATTTTAAAATAATAAATTTTAAATATCTTCTAGGCTCTTTACTATTATAATAATAATAAAAACCTACTAGCTAATAGCTTAGATAGCTATTAGTAACTTAATCTATATAGAGTCTTATATTAAGATATAAATATCCTTTAATTTAATTTCTTTATAAATTAAAGTAAGCTTTATATCTAGAGTACTATAATAAATTATTAATATTATATATACTTTAAGCTTATATTATTAAAAATTTAGTTTTATTAAAATAACTATAAGATTAATCTAATAGTAAATAACTATTAGATAGTTTTTATAGACTAATAGTAGCATTTCTATAGTAATTCTAAACTTTATAAATACTAAGATAGCTCTAGATTTGATATAGTTAATATTAATTATTCTAGCAAAACTAAAGAAACCTATCTATATTAAATAATAATTTAGATATAAAATAATATTTTTCTAAACTTATTTAAAAACTATTATTCTATTTTAATATTTAAATATAAGCCTTTAGTTTTTTTTATTATTATTATAGATTAGTTTAAAGCTCTTTAAAGTATTTTATACTTTAAAAAGTCTTTTAAAAGTAACTTAATATTTTCTAATAACTATTTATTATTTATAAATATTAATAGTAGCTATTTCTATTTATTAAAAAGCCTTAAAATACTAAAAAATAGTTTTAAATAAAAAGCTTAAAACTAAGATTTTATAAAGCTTTAAAAGCTTAATATCTTTATTTAAATTAATAAGTAGTCTATATATATTCTTTATAAATATTTCTTTATAAATTTATTAAGATTATTAATAGTTTTAATAGTTTATTTCTATAAATAGAGATTTTAAGGCCTAGTTTAAGATACTTAAAAATATCTAAGAAGTTAATTAAGCTATAATTTATATTTTAATAATATCTAAATATACTATTAAATAGTCTTTTATATTTTATATTAAAAAAGTTATATAAATCTTTATAATTTTAATTTTTATAAATATAATCTTATTTATTATTATTAAATATTTTAATAAAGTTTTTTTTAGATTCTTTTATATTCTATTAAAAAGAGATTTAGTTAAAATATATTAATAGCTTTTAAAACTATAATTTTATAATCTCTTTCTAAGGGCTTTTTTAGACTTTTTTTATTCTAAAGTATTCTTTAAAATGGTTTAAAGTCTCCTAAAGGTAGTTTCTATATTAGAAAATAGGTTTTTGGCTGGGGAGAGTGCTATAACAGCTTTAGGAGATACTGGTAAGGTTATTCTAGCTGGGTGGTCTATTGTCAAACGGTTCAACAACTCGTCACCAAGATGTGAATCGCGGTGGATATTCTATTAACAGAAGACGAGTAAGAACGTTATGTAAGGCAATCTTAAGATAAAAGTAGAGTATTATTGCAATAATAAGCTATAAAATATTATTAAAGAGTAATAGTAGTATACTATTATAGTATAAAGATAAAATATAATTAATTAAATATATAATGTTAAATAAGCATTCTTATATATCTAATCTTAATATATTAATATTCTGAAATAATATAGTACTTACTATATTTAAATATATTATTAATCTACTAAGTATATTGTTGTTATATTCTCTTCAGGTTATGTAATTGATCTAGTTTAATTTTGTTATATTTATCTATATAGATCCTTTTAAAGCTAGTAGTAGTGTGGCTTATGTAAGTAGTGTCTGTTAATTACTGTATTTATTGGTTGTGAGTTGTTGATTCTTGTGATAATCCTTTCCTTTAAGGCTGATGTTCTGATAGTACAATAAATAGTTGTGTATGCCTACATCCTTAGTAGGTTAACTGTTGTTTGTATTTTACTATGCTTGTGGTGATGATTTAATTATGTTGTTAAAGGTCTTGAAACCTAGCTCTGTTTGTAAAAACATTTTTCTTTAAAAGATTAAAGTGGAAGGTTTCGAGATGTCTTTTTCTTGTGTTCGCTGTAATTGTTTTGGGAAGAAATGTGTCAAATTAGTTGATTTTGATTGGTGTAGTGGTTGTGTTTAGGAAGGCTGTTTGTTGTGTGTTGAGTTGAAAAGATTGTATACTGATGCTGAATAGCGTCGTTTGGTTGTTGCTTAATAAAAGATTTGTAAAGAACGAGAAGAGATTATTGTAAAACTTCTTTGTTTGTTGAAATAGGAGGCGCTTTTTTATGATTATATTAACGAGTATATTTCTCACGAATTTAATGAGATTGCGGATCTTGAGCGGTTGGAAGAAGAGAAGGAATAGGAGAAAGAGCGAGAATATATGGAGGTAGAAAAATAAAGGCTGGAGGTAGAGTAGTAAAAATTAAATGAGTTAATTGCTATAGCTATTTAGGATTTCTCTATGCTTTTTAATAATAAGTTTGACTATGCTCTCTTAGCTTTCTTTTTTGGTAAAACGCTTGAATCTTTTCTAGATAATTTAGGTGTCTAATTAGTTTCTATGAATTGTGTTTAGGTCTGTAATCTTTTTAACTAACTAAGTAAAAGATTTTTTTATTTATTAATTTTCTTTTTAAGATTTTTTTAACTTTATATTCGTTTTTGCTTGCTTTGTTATCGTTATTTTTTAGATTTTTGGTTGGTTTTAATAATGAGATATAAAATACTGGGTGTACTTTTATTCTTATAAATAGTTGGAGTTTGTAGTTATTATTAGTAAGTTTTTTTTGAATTTTAAAAGATCTATATTTGACTGTGTTAAGCTTGTTGCTTAGTCTTTTTGTAAAAATATTAAATTTTTTTTGTTTAATGGTTTGTTGTAGCAAGTAGATTCTTTTTTTTTTTTTAAGGATTAGTGCGTCTTTATGCTTTCTATTATAGTAGATTTTTATTTAATTTTCTATCTACTTAATATCTTTTGATATTATCTAATAGAATATTTGTAATTTTTTGGTTTATATTATTGCTATTTTTAATAGTTCTTTTTATAATACTTCAGACTATGTTATTCTTAGATATTATTTAAAATTTGTAAAATGTGGAATTTATTTTATAGTAATATTTTTAGTATTATTTATCGTAAACTGTGCTATTAGTAGTAGTTCTATTTAGTTGTCTTGTTTCTAATCTAAATAATATTAAAAGTATTATTTAACTGTTTGGATTATTCTTTTAGATTGGTTATTAGTCTATTAATGATTTGAAGTTGATAACTTATATTACATTCTGTATGCTTTTATAATTGTCTGTTAATATTTAGAAGTAAATAACTTATTTTAGTTTGTAATAAGTTTATTTAGTAATTTAATTTATATAAAAACTTTTTTTAATATAAATTTTGTATACTGTTCTGCTATTATATTTTTTAGTATTGATTTGAGGATAATGTATTTTATAAGTTGGTCGACTATTATTATAGTATTAGTATAGCTTATTTCTATTATTAGATCTTTAGATTCTGGTAGTCTTTAGATAAAGTTAATAGTGATATTTTTTTATACTTCTTTTAGTATTTTTAGTATTTATATTTCTTTAAAGGGTTTATAATATAATATCTTATTTTAATTATATTTATTATAATTTTAGATATAATTTTTAACTCTTTTTTAAATATAAGGAAAATAGAACATTCTATTAATAAGTTTAATTATTCTTTTAATTCCTTAATGTTTACTTGTTGGTAGATTATAATTTTATTGGATGACTTCTGTAATTATATTCTATAGTATCTTGATTTTTCTATTCTATATTATTAGCCTATTTTTATTTTCTACTTAGCTAAGTTTTTTTTTTTTTTATATTTGTTTATCTTATACAGTTTTTTGTTATAATTTTTGATAAAATGGATTATTGTTAATAATTTTGATTATTATTATAATTACTATAATATAGTTATGTCATATAACTCTTGATTTTTTTTAAAGAATATTTATCTTTAGAGGTTTAATTTTAATTATATAGTTAGATTTTCTATTTAATATATTTGTGGTAGTATTTTACTTTCTTGAGATATATTTAATTCTATAATTAAATTTAACTAATTCTTTAGTTTATTGTATTTATTATTCTAATAATTCTTTTATTGTGATAAAGTATTTTAGATTATGATAGTCACTTTTTATAATTACTTTATACTTTATTTTTTAGAGATAATATCACTATTATTAAAATATTTAAACTATTGCAAGTAATTCTCGGTTATATATATTATAATTAATCTTTGCTAATATAAATTTTTTTGAATAGAATATAACTGTTTGTGTTTCTTTTTTATTATTTATTTGTTTAAGGATAGCTTCTAAGGTATATTCTAATATATCTATTTAT
The DNA here is from genome assembly GCA_023626135.1 of Talaromyces sp. R2412. Lineage (NCBI taxonomy): Eukaryota > Fungi > Ascomycota > Eurotiomycetes > Eurotiales > Trichocomaceae > Talaromyces > Talaromyces sp. R2412. Next base: position 8,981 of record JAMAGK010000072.1, on the reverse strand, counting down.
AATATACTTTGTTTATCTAGATTATATAGTTGTAAAATTGGTATATATCTAACAAGTTCTTTAATTTATTTAAAAGACTGTTGCCTGGCTTTAGTTTAATTAAAAGGTTTATCTTTTTATATTAACTTAATTAGTGGTATTATTATCTTAATATAATTTTTAATATATTATTAGATATAGCCTATAGCTCTAAGAAATAATTAAACGTTATAAATGTTTATTAGAGTTGGCTATTCTAGAATTAAATTTATTTTTTTTTTTAATATTTTAAGTCTGTTTATTGTATATACTATTCTTAAATAATTAATTTATGTTATGTTGAATTTATATTTCTTAATCTTAAGAGTTAATTTTGCTTTTATAAGTTTAGTTATAACTAGTTATATATAATTATTATATTTTTTAACTTCTTTCGAGTATACTATAATATTATTAAAGTAAATAGTAATAAAGATGTTAAGGTATTGTTATAGGATATAAATTATAAATTTTATAAACTTTATTAGTAGCTTTTTAAGTTTTATAAATATAATTAGCTATTTATATAGTCTTAGATCTATAAGAAATACTATTTTCTAGATGTTATTTTTTTTTATTTATAAATTATAATATCCTTATTTAATGTTAAATATTATTATAATTTTTGTTTCTTGTAAAAGGTCTTGTTTTTATTTTTGATATAGTGTTTTATTTGTGTCGTTTTTAGTGATATTATTTAGTTTTTAATAATTAATAATTATTTGTAGCGACCTATCTTATTTTGGTATAAATATTGCTTATATAGAGGCTTTTGTTTTAGATTTTCTAATATATTTAGCTGCTAGGAATTTTTTTATAAATTCCTTAGTAGTCTGTAATTTATTTTATAAAATCTGTTGTTGCTTTACTTAAAGGATCTAAATTTCTTTTTTAAGTGGTATCTTTGCTTTATATTTCTTTTTATACTGTAGTAGATAATATTCTTTTTTTATAAATAATTTGATGAAGTTATGGTACTTTTTTAGTAGCTTTTTAATGACTTTCTTTAGTTTTTTTTTATAAATCTTTCTTAATTTCTTTTATGTTTTAAATTATTAACTTATTTTGTTGATTTTTTTAGCTAGTTTTACTTTTAGCGGTTTTTTTTTTTATATTTCTATTTTCTTTATTTATAATATTTTATTATTAATTGTTATTATTTTATTTTTTTAATTGATAATTAGATTGTGGTTCTATAACTAAGTTATTCTGAGAATTGTATTGAAATTACTTTGTTTAAATAGGTTTATATTTATCTTAATTTCTTTTTTGAATTCTTTTGATTTGATTATAATATTCTATATTTGTTATAAAAATTTTTTAACTATTGTTTGGCTTTTAAAGTTCTAAATAATCTGCTACTGATTTGTTTAAATTATTAGTAGGTTGTGTTTCTTAACGTAACTTTTACTAATAAAGTTTGATAATGTTTTTAAGTCGAGTAGTAACTTCGCTTTTTATCTGTTAATTGTTTTATAAATAATAATAATTGTGCCTTCTGTTTGCGTGCTTGTAATAAGGTAATATTTTTTTTGATATATATCGAAGTATTATTTCTACACTTTATAAAGGATCTTTTAGTCTGATTTATTGTAAAGAGTGTGTCCTTTATAGAATAGATATTTATTTGCTGTGTATTGCTTTAGGTTAAAATTATTATGAAATAGGTACTAGATTTCACTAGCAAAATACTAATAGTTTTTCTATTCTTTTGGATAGTTGTAAATTAGTAATTTTAATATTATAGGTGTTATTAAAATCTAATTATTTATTTCTTTTTCTGTAAGGTGTGTAGGATATTTTAGCTTATAGTACTGTATCTAGTATATATTTTTGTAATGTTATTTTCTATACTAAAGGTAGTATATATAAGAGTAATTTGCTATATATCTAAATTTTAAATAATATATCTTTATTTCTTTTATTAATAAAATATATTTGAATTCATTTGCTATTATAGCGTTGTTCTTCCTATATAGCTTGTATTTATAGTAGGTCTATTACTAGTATTATTTGTATTTAGTTATATAGTATTTTTAGGTCTGAATGGAGTTTTCTTAGTATAATACTTGTGGTATTGTGTAACTGTATTGTGTAATTATAAGATTATTATACTTAATTTTTAGGAATTCCTTGTATGTTTTAAGGTTTATTAGGTTTATTTTTGTTTCTTCCAGTTTTTGTTTTAGGAATTTCGTAGTAAGTTTTTGTTATATTTTTTGTAATTAGTTAATATTGTTATAGATTTTTTTTTGTAATTTAGTGGTGTTTATATATTTTTGAGATTCTTTTTCTTGTTTAAATTTTGTTTTTGTTATTGCTAACTAATTTTTTGGTTGTATTTTCTTGGGGGTTTCTAATTCTTGATCTAAGTCTTTATGGTTAATGTGGTTATCTTTTCTATTGTTTTGGAATGTTAGGGTGTGTTAGTTTTTACTTTTTAATGAAAGGTTATTAATATGCTGTCTAGTGGTTTGTCTATATTAGTCTTCTCTATGGGGTTTTTTAATTGGTTCTTTTTTCTTTTGACTGTATTGTAAGTGATAGTGTGTTTTTTTTAGTTTAGTGTTTTTTTCTTAGGGTGGTTCTTTTTCTGAACTCTGCTTAAAGTGTCTTTTAAGTTGCTTAGGGCTGTCGTTTTTATATTCTTGGAATATTTTATAAAACTTCTTTTTTAGTTGGGGTTTCTAGAAGTTCTTGACTTTATTAATCTGTTCTTCTTCTTCTTTATTACTTTTATTTGGAGTAGTGATAGTCTGGTGTATGGTTGCAATTTGCTGATGGATAACTGATATATTCTGGTTAAACGTAATCTTCTTCTGGTCTTTATTGTTTTGTTGATCTTGGCGATACTGTTGTGTAAAGTGTTCTTTTTTGCTATACTTGTAATATGCTTTGTCCTTTTTATATTGTGCTATTTCTTTCTTACTAATTATGATATTTAATTGTATTCTGACATCTTTATTTTTATTATATTGAGGTTCTTATTATTGTGTTGTGTTTACTTAATAATGTCTGTTAAAGTATTGTCTACTTTTCTTTTTTATTTATTGGTTGAATTGCTGGAGGTTAATATGTGATGTTGTTTCTATTATTTCTTAAAAGGTTTCTGGTTTAAGATTTATTATAATGATTATGTTCTTAACACTTTCTTTAAGTTCTTAATAAAACTAGTCTTAGTGTTTTTAGTCGCTATACTTAAAGCTATTAGATACCTATAAGTACTTAGAGATATATTCTTTTATAGATTGAATTTGTTTGATATTCTATATTTTGTATATTGTGATAAGTTCTTTATTAATAGTTTTGTAGAGTTGTTTTAGTTTGTTCTTAAAGTATTTATAACTTTTAAAAAGTAGAATTATTTTAGGCTTAGTATGTTCTTTTTCTCTTAGCTAATCTTTAATATAGGGTGCGAACTATTATATAGTATCTTTAGTTAGGAAACTAAAGGCTACTAGAATTTTGTTATTTTTATTTTTAATATTGTTTGTATTAATTGAGAAATAGATCTTTATTTGTATAAGGAACTGGTTGAGGGTTCTTAGTACTTTTAAGAAAGGTTTAACTTTTTTAATTTTTAATCTAGGTCTACGGGGTATAGTAGCTATTTGGATTTTAAGTGTTGTAATTTATTTTATTACTTGTTATAACTGTTGCTAGATAGTTGTAGTGGTTCTAGAGGTATTATTAGTGGTTGAAGCTGGTGCTAGAGTGTTATTTGTTATATTAGCTAAGGTTGATTACTTATCTAGTTCTTATACTTTGTGTTATGAGGGTATTTTATTGTTAAACGGTTTAATAACTTGTTACCAAGATGTGAATTGTGGTGGATATTCTATTAATAGAAGGTGAGTAAGAACGTTATATAAGGTAATCTTAAGATAAAAGTAGAGTATTATTGTAATGATAGGCTGTAAAATATTATTAAAGAGTAATAGTAGTATACTATTATAGTATAAAGATAAAATATGATTAATTAAATATATAATACTAAATAAGTGTCTTTATATATCTAGTTTTAATATATTAGTATTTTAAAATAATATAGTACTTGTTATGTTTAAATATATTATTAATCTGTTAAGTATATTACTGCTATGTTTTTTTTAGGTTATATGATTGGCCTAGTTTAATCTTGTTATATCTACCTATGTAGATCTTTCTGGGGCTAGTGGTAGTATGGCTTATGTAAGTAGCGTCCGCTAATTACTGTATTCATTGGCTGTGAGTTGTCGATTCTCGTGACATCTATATGGATATCTAGGGGGTTTACCTAGCCTGGCGCCTGCCTTCTAGGGTCTAGGGGGGCATTGTCGGATTTAGAGGGTCTAGGGGGCATAATAAATCTCTGGATATCGTTAAAAAGCGTTGACTTTTAAAAAATGTAGATTTTGATTTTCCTGATGGGTTTTAGTAATATTTTTTAGATTATTACTATTAAAAGATATTATAAGATTATTTAGTTACTATTTAAAAATAAAGTAGACGTTAATAGTTAGAGCAAATAATATAGTAATACTCTCTATAGTACTATTTAAAAAGGATATCTTAAGATCGTTTAGTAATTACTTAAGAAATAAATAGATCTTAATGCTTAGATTAAAAAATATAGTAATACTCTTTAGGCTACTGAAATAGATAATTATAATATTATAGATATAATATAGAACTCTAATTAGCTACTTTTTAGATAATAAAATTTATGTTACTTATAAAAATAAATAATTTTATTTTTTTATCTGTTTTTTTCTGTCTGTTAATGATTGGTATAATAATATATAGAATAATTGCATCCTAATTTTAGGGGCAGGAAAGGAGAGGTATAATAATTATTAAATATTATAGAAGAGTGTAAAATTTAATAATAATAGTAGAGTTCTTATATATTTTACCGGTCTACTCTAAGATGCTAATTAAAATCTTTTATACAACACGCTCTATACTTAATTTAATGTGTTAGATGTCTCTATACTAAGAATATTTTAGTGCTTATAGTAGTCCTTAAAGCAGTTAAAAGGCCTTAATAATTAGATTAAGAGGTCTTAATTAAATAGCTGTTAATATAGAATTAGATGTGATGTATTTTAAGTATAGTAAGTAATATAGTGAACTAGTATAAATTAATATAATAAAGTTGTGTATTTCTTATCTCGCTTTAGTTTTATAACTAAAAAATATTTTATTATATAATATATATACTTTATTAATGTGCTCTTTATAGTCTGAGTTATATCAGATCTGAGAAAGGAAATAGAACTAATTTTATATATTTTATTTACGTTTCTTTGCGCTACATTTTAGATATAATTTTTTAGTTAGATTCTAAATTCTTTGTTACTCCTTTGCGTATCGACGCAATGCTTTTTTTAAATTATTGATTTCTTTTTTAAGTACCTAGATAGGCTTTTACTTAAGTAATGCCTTTTAGTAATTAGTAGAATTAAATTCATGAGCTATAATATAGTGATACTTCTATCAATCTTATAGATTTTAAAGATTCTTAGTATTAGACTTAGACTCAGATTCTGAATCTCTAGTATTGGAGCCGAGATCTTCTGATTCAGGTATTATAGATAGGGATTTAGTGAGCTTATGATTACTTTATTTTAGATAATGTCTACCTAATCTAGTCCTTGAATGTTTTGGCAACCAGCTATCTACTTTATAATCGAAGATGCTGTTTTTAACTAAAAGAGTTATGAGGCTATTAGCTAATAAAGATTTATTATTAGTAATACTGCCTAAAGATTATTTCTTTAAGAGATAAGAGTTAAAATTATTTAAGATAAAGATAGATTAATTATATATTATATTAAAGTTAAGTAATATTACTTAGTCCTGAATAGGTAGATGATAGGAATTATATTAAGAGTCGACTTAGTTTTTAGCTGTTAATATTTTATTAGAATAATATAAGATTAAGATATAAGAAGCAAAAGACATACTTGAAGATCCTGGGGACTGTGATTGTCTTTGTATAAAAGATGGCGGAAGACCTGCATATGTAGCTATAGCTATTGATAGGTATAGATTTCTCTAGGTATGGTTGTTATTGCTATAATCTACTTCTATGTAAGCCGAGATTAGATAAATTATATAGACTAAGAAGAAGGGTATCTTTTATAATAATATAAACTGGAGACTCTATATTTACATTATTAGATATTATCTTTCTTATAATAAGAATGAGGTTATTGAAAGCTTTATTAACTTTATTTAGATATTATAGAAGGCTGTTAATTCTATTGGCTATACTAGTGAAAATAATAATAGGTGGATAAGGAGGAAAGGAGAGATATTTTTTTGATTATAAAGAGTAGAACTTGATAGAGTTTAAATGAAGAAAAGAAATGGGGCTAGCTTTTTAGAAGAAGTGAATATTAGAGAAAATATTCTTTACTGTAGATCTAAATAGTAATAAGATAGAGAAATAAGATTAGATATTTATTATAGTACTAGCTATAATTATAAAGTTATAGAGTTATGAATAGAAAATCTATAAAAAGTAAATTATACTTTATAAGAGTATATTCTTTTATAGTGATTTAAAGCTGCTTTATATATTAGTTCTGAGGTATAGCTATAATAAACGTTTGCTGTGTCTTGTTATTATTGCTTTTACTCTAACTTTTAACCTCTATTTTTAGTATTAATGAAAATGATATAGTAATATTACTATCACGGCCATTAATTCTAGTCTTAATTATAAGATATAGCTGATGATAATCCTGATGTTGTTGAGCCTTGCTCTCTGCTTCTAAGGTAATACTAGGTGAGAGTTTATTAATTATGACTCTTGGGCTAAAACTTACTTTTAATCTGCGCCTTTATTAATATAAAACTAATCTCTTTAATACAGTGTTTGTTATTAACTGGTGAGAAAATATTGAATCAGTGAATATTAACTTTGGCTTTAAAGATAAAATATAGTCTAATAACGCGCCTAGTATTCTTTATTCTCGTTTCTTAACTTTTTTAGACTTTTCTCTTGATCCACTATTAAGACGATACTGACTGAATTTGTAAATATATTGTTTCTTAATCTAACATTAGCTGCTACTATATATGAATTAAGCCGTCTTAGTAGCGCTTATAATGGATAAATATCATTGTATTGTTATATTATTGTACTTTTTTCTTACTCTAGTCATTATGTAATCCACTTTGCCAGTGCAGTATTTTTACTATTAGTTATAGGATGCAGTAAGATCCTAAGATGTTTCGCTTAGTACTAAAACTCTAACTTTAAGTGAAGAGTGCTAATGTAATAGATTCTAATATTGTTGTAAAACTGGTGTTAACTAATTCTTAGTTAATAAGGAGTATAGAGCGTCAATTTCTGAATCTTAAGAAAAGAAAAAGCCAATCATTCTATAAAGAGAGATAAATATAATTAATAGTGTATAAAGCATTTATACTATTAGTCTTGTTTTTTTTTAAAGGCATATTATCGTTAGATAGATCCTTAGACAGTGGGACTTAGAGCTTATAAGATTAGTATAACTGATTAGGGATATAATGTAGTCTGGATATATAAAGGTTAGGAGTTATATTGATTTAAACTAGCCTTAGATTAGCTATGATAAGGCCGTGCTGTAAAGAACTATAGAATTAAAAAGATTAATATCTTGAAAGTATAGCTAGACACTACAAAATTAGATATAGATAATAAGGATTTTTTATATAGAGATTTTCAGTATAGTATAGTAGAAGCTAGATCTGAAATAATTAAATAATTTTATTTAGATACTATAGATCTAATCATACTAATTTTTAAAAACTTAAAATAAAACGATAAGAGTAGAGGGATGGTGCAATAGTATGGCCGTGTATTAAGATCATAAATGTGACGATAGTAGAGATGAGCTGAGCTGGTGAAGGGCAGAGGGCAGTATAACAATCTAAGCAACTTTTTGACCAGAAGAGAAAATATAGAAAGAAAAGATGGTGAGGTAAAAATGGCGAGAGATAAGGTTTATATAATCGTGGGTGCGGAATGATAGCTGTGACGATACGATGTATGGGAGCGCTAGCCCCCAGACGGCAAAACTAACCAGAAGCGGTAATTCACAGGTCCCGCGTTTACTTTTTTAATATTATTTAATAATATATTTTATAAATAATTATCTAATACTTAGATATATATATATAAATATCTATTTTATAATAATTATTATAATATATATAAATATAGATATTATTTATAAATAATTTTTTTAATAGAATATAATAACTTTAATAAAACAATCTTTAACTACTTTTAGTTTTATTAATTTTAAATATAGTGTTTAAAACTACTGCTTTTTTATTTCTAATAATTTTTATTATTTTAATTAAGAATATTTTTATATTTATATCTTATTAAAAAATAATTTTAATAATTTTTAATAATATATAATAATATAATAAATAACTTAAATATACTAAAATTTATATAAATAATATATATAATAATAAACAATATAGTCTAAATATAAATCTAATCTTAATTAAAATACAAATATAAGGAGTATAGATAATAATAAAAATGCTTCTATTCTAGATTATCTAATATAATGCTAACGTTTGTTAATAAAATTAAATGCCCCTACTAGTACGGGCATTATGCATTGAGGATAGGATAGTATATAAAATAAATAACATCTTAATGCTTATATAGATATAATAATATTAAAATAATATTAAATATAATTATATTTTTATAAATAAATATATTCTCTTTAATTATTTTTAGTTTTATTAGTTCTAAGTATAAGGTTTAAAACCATTTAAAAGTTCTACTATAATAGAATATTTTAGAATAATAAATAGATTGTAATAAATAATTAATATTATTATATATTAGTAATAAAAAATAAAATAAATTTTATATTAAAAATGATATAGAATAATTTCTTATTTTAAATTATTCGATTTTAAATTATAATCTAAATATTATATTATAAGACTGATATAATATA
>JAMAGK010000071.1:0-25529 GCA_023626135.1 Talaromyces sp. R2412 | reverse complement strand
ACCTCGCGCACCTATGAAAACGCACCCACGCAGGTAAAAAGTACTGCGGGAAAGAATCTCAATTATAATAGACCTCTTGACGAACTCGCCTCTCGATTTACACTTTTTTAATTAATATAGTTGAGCTATAGAAAGTGAAAAGAAAAAAAAAACTCTTTATAGTTAAAGCTAATATTTATTAAAGATATTAATATACACGTATTTATTACTAATATTATAAAAGATTTTAAAGCACTAAAAGAGTAGTATAAAATAAATAAAACTTCTATACTTTATATTTTTTTAAAGCTTATTCTTAATATATTATTTATATTTATCTAGTAAGTATAGAAAATCTTTATTATTAAAAACCTTACTTTATATCTTATTAAGATTAAATTATATATAAAAAAGATATAAAAAAAAATCTCTTAGGTTTTTTAAAAGATCTTAATTATTAAATTAAATATTAATTATTTAATAAAGATAATTTATATCTTTATCCTTTTTAGTTTATATATTTTAAAAAACTCTATAAGCTTTAATTATATAATTAATACTAGCTTAGAATTATATATCTATATTTAGAGATATAGAATACCTACTAATCTATTAATAATATTATCTTAAAATATTTTTAGTAGTCTTAGTAGCTTAAGGACTCTATTTTTAGCCTAAGAAAATCTAGAGATTTATTTAGAATATATTAATTAAATTCTAATTAACTCTATTTACTAGTACCTGGATAAAGCTTTAAAATATATTAATTAGACTATCTAAGTTATTTAGAATCTAATAATTTTAGACTACTATTTAGTTGCTGTTTAGATTCTTAGTAATAGCGATATTATTCTGCTTTACAGCTCTATAGATAATATAGACTAGTTAATTTATAAGTCAGTTTAGAGTAAGATCTTTAAAGATAATATTATTATCTATAAGTGTATCTAAAATATTATTTTTAGAAAAGTAAATATCTAAATCAATTTAAAATAGTTTTAATTTAAGACTGACCTTTGAGTTTATAATATTTTTATATTTATTTAGCTTCTAGCACTTTTTATTATTATATATATTAAATAGCTACTTTTAAAATATAAATTTAAAGAATAATTAGCTTTAAAAAACTAGTTAATAATTATATTTAATAATAAATAAGTAACTAATTTTATTATTTTTTAAAAACTTATTATTAAGAGTAAATAATATATTTATTAGATCTATAATAAAAGTATATTTTTTAAGTAATACTTTTAGTACTAGCTATATAATTATATTATAAAATACTATAAATAGTAGGCTTACTGTGTTTATTATATAGAAGCTTATAACTTAGAAAACTATTCTATACTATAGAATTAATAATATATTAAATATATTAACTATAAAATAGAAAATAACTATATTAAGAATCTAATAAAGAAATAGAATATTAAATATTTTATATTTTTATATGAATACTTTATCTAGATTACTAATCTTTAGTAAATATATTAATAACGTACTTATAATCCCTAATTTTATTTTAAGATTATTAAATTTATTTTAGTCTTACTTAGCTTATTTACTTTTAAAAATTTTATATTAGTTAAAGCAGCTACTACTATAGCTATAACTTTAATTTTAACTTTAGTTTTAGTTCTAGTAATTACTTTAATAGTTTTTTAGTTTATTGATTGATTGATTGATTGATTGATTGATTGATTGATTGATTGATTCATATTTTACGTCCATATCCAGCCTATAGGCTATGACGGACAACGGTTCTAACTGGGCTTATAAGGGCTTATAGAGGGGGGCTCTATAAAGGTCTCTATAAGCTCACTAATCTATCTAAAAACATAATAAATATTTGGCATCTTCCTCGCCCTAATCCGCTTATATACGCAGGGTGATTTGGAGACTTATAATAGGTAGCAAGCCTACAACCCTCTCTTTATAGCTAATAATAATAGGGCTTTACTACTAATAGTAGGCAGTCCAACCCCACTATCTATCTTCCTCACGATTATCTTTCTCTAGGGCCTCTATGCCCCAATTATCTACTCTATAAGCCTATTCTTTAGTTTATTTAATATCCTCTTACTCTTTAATAACCACTATAAACGCTAAAAACACTTTAGTAGCCTTAAAATCTCTTAATAGACATACCTCAGGGTATACTTTACTAATCTATAGTTTCTCTATCCTAATCTTAATAAGAGCCTTTAGCAGCTTCTTTTACTAATAATACTACTAGTAATATTTAATAAGTAAATACTTCATTATTTTATTATCTTTAAAATACTTTAAGCATACTAATAAATCCTAAACCTTAATTCAGTATAAAAAGATACTAATAGGGATATAGCTGGTTTTGAATTAGTAATACCATTATATTAGATGCTTAAAGGTACTTATAGCTATTAGATTAAGTTTCTAGTTTTTTAAAAGATTATAAGTTTAATAGTTTAGCTATTAAGTATATTTTACAAGCTATTTAATAAGCTAATTAGCCTTAAAAATCTTAAAAGTTTTAGTGTAAATATACTAGATATATATAAGTAAAATATTTATATATTTACTAGTTAATAGCTTTCTAATAGTTTTTTTCGCAGCTTTATCAGTTTTTTTGTTATTAAGAATACCTTTATAGTCTAGAATCTAATTTATAAAGATTTTATGACTAGTAGCTTATAGCTACCTAATTAAGATATATATTCTAAATACTAGGGCTTATCCTGGGTCTAATTAAATATATTATAGATAGCTTATAGTAGCCTAAGTATCTAAAAGCACTCTAATCAGCTTTAGAAGATTATTTATAAGTATTTATTCTAAAACTTTAATAATATCTATTAATTTAGTATTAAATATTTTAAAGCTAATACTTAGTAATACTAAATATAATTTTTAAAATCTAGTTAGTAATTTATATACTACTATAGTATTAATTTACTTATTATTAAGTCTAGAACTATCTAAGTATAGATTAGTACTCTTTAATATTTTTAATAAGTTAGTAGTTTATTATATAATTATTTCTAGATTTATTACTTTAAAATTAAGTAAAATAGACTTTTTAATATATTTTATTATTTATTTAAAGCTTTTAAATAAATTAATAGCTATAAATTCTTATATCTAATATACTAGGCCTATACTTAATATTTAAAGACTTTTATAGATTAGTATCGCCTAGATCTAGTCTCTAAGCAGCTATTCTCTAGACTATATATAGATATTACTCTTTTATAAACTTATAGGGAGTACCTCTGCTATAGAGTGATTTAGAAGAAGTCTAAGCAGCTTAATAGTATACTAGTATTGTTTAATATCTAATAAGGTTTTATTTAGTTTTAAAGTAGTCTTTTTAAATAGTAGTCTTAACAGGATAATATATAGTATGCTGGTTACTATCTAAGTCTAGTTATTAATTAGGACTTGTACACTTTTTAAATAGTTTTTTTAACTATATTACTAAAACTCTATTTTATATAAAGTTACTACTTAGATAGTGGCTTTTTAGATTTATTATATTAAGCTTAGAAGTAGGCTTTAAACCTAGTAAACTATCTATATATATTTCTTAATATTCTAACCTTTCTATAGACAGTCTTTATAGTAGTTTTTAAATATAAGTTTTAGATTTAAAAGTATTTTTAACTACTTAATAGTCTTTAGATAGAAAATTATTAAAGTATCTATTATTAATACCTAAACTTTATAAACTAGATCTTTATACTTTTAACTAATTTTTTTAAAAAATAAAATAGCCTCAGTCTTCTTAGAATTAAATTTAATATTATTAGTATACTTCTAGTTAATAATGGCTTTAGCTGTCGCTTCTAACTAGTAGTATACCTTGTTTATTAAACTTCTTTGAGCTATAAGCTTTAAGTCGTTTATATATAAAATAATCTTTATACTTAGAACTTAGTGCTTAATAACCTAGAATATCTCTAATATATAGAAGAGAAATAGGATTAAGGATATTAATAAACTTTATAATAAGTCTAAAGTAATAAAATATATATCAGTTTTTTAATTATTAATTATAAAGCCAACCTGCCTATCTATAAAAAAGAATAAGGTTTATTTTATAAGGTTATTATTAATGTTTATAGTTTCTATAGTCTTAATAAGCTTATAAAGATTAATATAGTTAAATACTTTTATAATATTAATAAAGGTAATACCTGTTAGGCACTTTTTAGTCTAACCTTAGTATACTGTTTATACTAAGTAAGCTACTGTGTTAATAGTACCTTAACTATACCTAGAGCCTATTTAGTTAGTATATAGAACCCCCTAGGCCTTATACTAGTTTACTATAAGCCCTATAGTAAGCTTTTTAATAATTTTATCTAAATAGCTTAGCAGGCTTATTACTTACCAGGCTTTAATATAGATATAATTAGATTTATTAGGCTTCTTAAGTAATATACTTTTAATAATCTTTTAGATTTTAAAATAAATTTCTAGGTGAAAGTACTACCTAACTAATATTATAATTTAGAAAGAATCTAGTACCTAAAGTAGCCTATAAGTTTTAAAATTAAGCCTATTAGTATCTAGAGCTTTTTTAATATTTTAACTAAATAGCGCCTACTATACCTATTCTAGTATTATAAGTGTGTAGATAAGTCTACTAGGCTGTTTCTTTAGAAGACTACTCTAGAAAGTATTAGAGAAAGTAGATTATTAAATTAGAGTTTTCTTTTTATTAAAAGAAGTGGTTAGGCTTGTTTTTAGCTTGGTTCTTTATAAGGCTGGCGTAGTGATGTTTTTAAGTAGTTTAGTGTACTGTAAGGCTTATTAGTATCTATTAGGGTTATTTAGAGAGTCCTAGGTACCCTTTAAAAAAGATTTTTAGTAGATATACTTAGCATTTTTTATTTATTAGTAATAATTAGCTTTAGCAGTTTTAACTGCTATATTAGTATATATTTAGACTTATTAGTATTTATAGACTAATATCTATAAGCTTTAAATATATTATAGATCTAATTATTATTAATATTTAGAGTAAATATATATATATATCTTTTTAATATAATTATCAAATATATTAGTTAGAATAGTCTATATCTATAAAGCTTTAATTTTTAAATTTATTTTAGTATAGTTATTACTAAGAATTAAATAGTTAATAGCTTTTAAAGCTTAAACTATAGTAGCTAGTTTTAAAACTTTCTTATCAGCTTATAAAGTATCAATTTACTATCTAGTTATCTTCTTAAAGATATTCTTTATAAGATAAGTTTCTAGGGCTTTTTAGGCTAAGATAATAAGTTTATAGTCTGACATCATAGGTCTATTATAATTAATTTCCCAGGCCTGTAGCTATTCTAAGACTAGTAAAAATAACGCTAAGTTGATAATTAATATCTTAAGGGATTTTTTATAATAGATAGCTTTTTTAAATTTATTATTAATATATAAGGAGTACTAGTTAATAATCTACTCTAAAGACTTAGTATTAGTTCTCTTTAAGGTCAAAGTATTCTATACCAAGCTATAGGTATTAAAATTATCTATTAATAAATATCTACCTATTATAAAACAATTTTAATTAGCATTTTTAATTGCCTATCAGTGTCTAGGTAAAGCACTCTGCTATATAAAGCCTTCTTTAATCTATATATTATAGTAGTTAACGATTCTAATACACTAAGATGTCTATCTATTAATTGTAAATAATTTCTAGATATCTAGGGTTTAAATATAAAGAAGATCCACTAAATTAGTATAATTCTTAATCTTAATAATACCTATAAGGTCTTTCCAAACCATTATAAATATCTATTAGATTCTCTTTTTCTTTTTAAGTTAGTAGAACATGTAGTTTAAATATAAGAAATTATAACTAATTATAGGCTTCTATAGACATACAATATTTATTTATTATTTAATTTTTATTTTTAAAGTTTCTATAGTAGTAGAGTAGCTATAGCCATAATTATACTAAATGATTAGTATTATTAAGAACTACTTTAAGTATTAATTAGAAATATAGTAATGAATAAAGTACTAAAAAAGATAATAAATTAGCTACTAGTGTCTCTATTATAGCCTTATCCTTAATATCTAATTTTTAGTTCTTAAGGGAAGCTTCTAGACTTGCAAGGTTTATAAAGAATAAATCTTTATTAGTTATACTATCCTAAGCTTTATACTTATAGATAAAAACAGGCATAACAACCTTAATAGCTAGGAACTATTTATAGAAATACTAGTGAATTTCTCTAAGTTTAAAGCAGTTTAAAGAATTAATTTAGTATTTTTTACTATAGTTAACGCACTTAATAGATATATACAGATATAGATAACATACTTTAATAGTATAACTCTATATATTATAGATATAGTTTTAAGCTTTATAAGAACTAATATATATTAAGTAAAGCTTTAAATAGCTACCACAAGTTCTATAGCTTTAATAGCTAATATTGTAGTACTAAATATAAACTAAATTCTTACTAATATTATAATAAAAAATTACTTTATACTAATTATCTTTAAAGTAAATACCTTAAAGTAGTAAGCTTTAGGTATCTTTTAGGCTCTCTATTATTATAATAATAATAAAAGTCCACTAGCTAATAGCCTAGATAGCTATTAATAGCTTAATCTATATAAAATCTTATATTAGAGTATAAATACTCTCTAATTTAATTTTCTCGCGGGCTAGGGTAAGCTCTATGCTTAGAATACTATAACAAGCTATTAATACTGTGTACACTTTAAGCTTATATTATTAAAGATTCAGTTCTACTAAGATAACTATAGGGTCAGCTTAATAACAAATAGCTATTAAATAGTTCTTATAGACTGGCAACAGCGCTTTTATAGTAGTTCTAGGCTCTATAAGTACTAAGACAGCTTTAGATTTAATATAGTTAGTATTAGCTATCCTAGCAAAGCTAGAGAAACCTATCTATACTAAATAACAATTTAAATATAAAATAATATCTTTCTAGACTTACTTAGAGGCTATTGCCCTATTCTAGCGTCTAAATATAAATTTTTAATTTTCTTTATTATTATTATAGATTAGTTTAAGGCTCTTTAGAGCGGTTTGCATTTTAAAAAGTTCCTTAAGGACGGCCTAACACTTCCTAGTAACCATTTGCTACTCATAGATGTTAGTAATAGCTATCTCTATCCACTAAGAGGCTTTAAAGTACTAGAGAGCGGTTCTAGGTAAGGAGTTTAGAACTAATGATAAGACTCTATAAAGCTCTGAGGGCTTAGCACCCCTATTTGGATTAATAGGTGGCCCATGCGCGTCCTTTGTAAATATCGCTCTATAGATTTACTAAGATTGTTAATAGTTCTAACGGTTTACCCCTATAGATAGAGACTTTAGAGCCTAGTTCGAGGCATTTAAAGATACCTAAGAGGTCGATTAAACCACAATTTATATCTTAATAATATCTAAATGTACCATTAAGCGGCTTTCTATATTTTATACTAAAAAAATTATATAGGCTCTTATAGCTTCAGTTTCTATAAATATAGCTTTATTTACCACTGCTAGATATCTTAATAGAGCCTCTTCCAAATCCTTTTATATTCTATTAAAAAGGGATTTAGCTAGAATACATTAATAATCTTCAGAGCTATAATCCTATAGCCTCTTCTTAAGGGCTTTTCTAGACTTTTCCTACTCTAAGGCACTCCCTAGAGCAGCCTAAAGCCCTCTAAAGGTGGTTCCCACATTAGAAAATAGGTTCCTAGCCGGGGAGGGCGCTATAACAGCCTCGGGGGACACTGGCAAGGCTATTCCAGCTGGGTGGTCCATATGGACACCTAGGGGGTTCACCTGGCCTGGCGCCTGCCCCCCAGGATCTAGGGGGGCGTTGTCGGATTTGGGGGGTCTAGGGGACATAACGAATCCCTAGATACCGTCAAAAAGCGTTGACTTTCAAAAATGCAGATTTTGATTTTCCCGGCGGGTTTAATCTCTTTTTAGTTTATTAAAATTAAATAAAATTTATAAACTATTACTAAAGATATTAATTTGAAAATCTAATTTACTATCTTTTATAATAAAAATAATAATAACTGTAAATATACTATAGACTTTAAGAGTTTTAAAATATTTATTAAGCTTATTATTTAGGCTTTTAAAAAGACTATATATAACTATAAAGATCTAATAGATTCTAAGCCTAATAAAGTCCTAGTATTACTAGTAGACTAAAGAATAGTATATAATAAACCTAGTAAATTTTAACCAATAGCAAAAATCTAAAAATAAAACTAGATCTTTGTATTAGACTTTAATTTAATCTAATTAACAGCTACTAAAAATATACACTGCTAGTAAAATATTTAAAGTAAATTATCTTTTAAAAATAAATTAAATTAAGATTTTTATAAGTTAGGACTTTTTTATAATAATAATAACTTTAAAGATAAGATTAAGCTTAAAGATTTTTAGAAATTAGATTTTAGTTTTAAACTAGAGTTTAAGTCTAAATCTAAGCCTATAGACTGTCTTAATATAAAAATAATAGGCTTTAATATATTAGATAGCTATTAGACTACAATATTTGATATTTTTATTTTTACTATTATTACTACTATTATTATTCTAAAGACCTCTCTATCCTAGAATAAAAAGATTTAATAAAGTAATACTAATCTTAGCTTAAAATTTTATAAATAAATTATTAAAAATTCTATAATAAGATCTAGTTATATCTTTTTAGTAAGAAAAAGTTATAAAATTTTAATATTTTAGTTATCTAAAAATCTTATATTTATTTTTATAATAATCCTTTTATTATTTATTTCTAGGTTTTAGAAGACTATTTTTATATCTTACTCTAATCTATTCTATTAGTAGATCTAGCTACTAATTATTTTTAAATATGTATTTATATTAATAAATACTTAAATACTATAAAATAAAAAATTTACTATTATAATAGAGATCTAAGTATTCTAATATTAATTACTAATTTTAGTCTAGTCTATCTATATTATATTTATAATCCTAGCTTAGCTAGTAGTAATAAGCTAGTATTTAAAGTATTATAAGCTACTATATTAGAATGCTAAAAACACTATATTACTTTAAAAAATTTCAATCTATACTACCTGCTTTAGGTAGCTTCTAATTATAATAAGATTAATAATAAAGCCACTCAGTTTATTAATATTATAAATACTAATAATATACAGCCTTTATTATTCCTAAAGACTATTATCTATAAGACCTAAGTTATAGCAACTATAATTAATTTTATTTAGATTTAAAAAAATCTAAATAAATATTTAATCTATTATACTAATTATTAAAAATAATAGTTTAATATTAATTATATATTAATCTATATTAAATTTAATTTTTTATTAGTATAAGTCTTAAAGATTAAGTATAAATAATAGAATACTATTAATTATAGATTTTTTATAAAGTTTATAAGTATCTATAGCTAGTATTTATAGTTTCTACTTAATAAAAAATTAATTAACTATATAATAGTTTATTTAGTGGATATAATTATTAAAGCTACTAAATAAGTTATATTAATAAAGATTATTATTTTATATTCTTAGCCTGATTATATCTTAAAGATAGTAGTTCTAAAGTAAAAGATATTATATTAATATTATTTTATCTATAAAGATAATATTAAAAAAGCTTAAAAGGTATATACTGTTACTAAAATATATTTAAAATTAAAATTTAGTTAATTAATAAGAAATCTATACTATAACTAAATTAAGAAAGTTATTAAATTAATTAATAACTTTTAATAGGTAGTATAATAGATTTAAAGTTAAAATAACTTTTAAATAATATTTATATTAATATTTATTTACTAAGGCTGCTATTATATTATCTCTAAAAATAAAACTGTATTATTCTATTAGATCTTATATCTAGAGCTTTCTAAGACTAATCTAGCTGATATAGACCTATACTATTACTATTTAATACTATTAGATATATTTTTAATTATTATTAATAAGGTATATATTATTATTTTAAATATTAAGTCTAATAAAATTCTAAAATTAAATAATATTCTAAATTTAGTTTTTTAGTAGTTTTTTCTATTAATTAATTACTATTTAACTAATTTTTTTAATATCTGTCTGTAGCTTTACTATTGTCTAAACTATTTCTAGCGGTTTTATATAGTAGTAATCTATAAACTAAAGAAATCTAATTATATTAATTCTAAAGTCTATAAACTAATAACACTTTTTAATATAATTAAAAAAGCTTTAAAAGTAATTTTTATTTTCTAGCTAAGCTATTTAGTAAAAAAATATAAATTACTATTTTAGAACTATATAAACAGCTATAGAGACTATTTTTATAAGTATACTCTATATATCTTATTAAAATATATATATAAAGAATAGTAAAATAATAATTTAATAGTTTTAGGCTTAGCTTTAGATATCTTAAAGATATTTAATAATATTAATTATAAACAGTTTTTTTATAATTTATATAAATAGCAAATACTAAAAGACTTAGTTCTTTAGATTAAGAGCTTCTTTACTAACTACTATATGTTAATTATCTTTATAAAAAATGATATAGATAAGTTTTTAGTTAATATCAGCATTTTATAAAGATCCTTTCTGTTCTTAATTCTATTTTTATTTTTTAATATTAATCTTATAAAGCAGATCTAATATAAATATTTTAAAACACTTATTATTAGGTATATTAATAATATTTTAATAATAACCTATAAAGATTTAGCTATTAAGAATTATTATATATTCTCTTAAGTATACTAAATAATAAAATATTAAAAAAAAAATCTATATTTTTAAATTTATACTGGCTAAGTACTAATTAATATACTTTTAGTATAAGTATTATAGTATATCTAAACTAGATAGTGCTCTAGACATCCTTCTAGTAATTTAAAGTATTAAAATTAAATTTTAAATATTTATTAAGCATTTAAGTATTTAATTAAATATTAATTTTATTAAAAAAACTTAGATTAAATAAATAAAGAAGTATATTATACTACTAATTATTAGATTAATTTTAATTTAGAAAACTCTTTTATTATATTTATATAGAATTTATATTATAGTTTTTCTTTTTTAGATTATATATATATACTCTATATAATATATAAAAATAAAGTAGAGTCTATAAGATCTATAGAAAACTGCTAAAGCTATTATATATTTAATTTAATATTAAGCTCTATATTAAATCTTTAAAATATTTAAATATATTAGTAGATAAATTATAAAGGTTTATTTATATATACTATCCTTAAAGTTAATATTAATTTATTTAGCTAAAGAAGTATACTTAAAAATTATAACTTTTTTATTATAATAAGTACTATATTAAATCTAAAATATTATCTATATTAATAGCTTATTAATATTACTATTATACTATTTAGAATATATAATTAAAATTTTACTAAGATAAGATATCTATAAATAGATTAAGATAATTAAATTATTTATAGTATTACTATAATAATAGCTTCTTGAGATTATTATAAATAAGAACTAGGAAATAGTATTAATAATTTATAAAAACTATTTTTTACTATAGTTCTTTACTAATAATAATAGTTTTAATAAAGGAATTAAAGTTAGTATTTATTCTTTAAATCCTAAAAAAGCCTAGCTACTAATAGACTCTATAGTAATTTATATTATCTATATAAATAAATTAAAGGGTATTAACTAGGTATTTACTATACTTAAAAAATAATATAAATATAAAGATTTTAAGAAAATTATAATCTATATTAATAATTAGATAATAATTAGTATTTATAATACTCTTTAAAGATTCTTAAATTAATATATTTTATAATAAATTATATACTATTTTAATTCTTTATAAATTATTAATTAATAGATTTAGATCTAATAAATTCTAGGCTATAAGAATATACTTAATAATAAAAAAGTAGATTATTTAATAAAGTTTACTATCTAAAATACTATCTAATATATTTATATTATTTAAAGATATATAAATGAGATAATACTAATTTAAATTATTCTCTATATTTTTTATATAACCTTTAATTTATTATTTTTTTATTAGAATATAATTCTTATGATAGTATATTAGCAGTAGCTATAAATAAGCTTTATAAGATAGTAAAAAAAGTAATAAGAGCTTATTAAATATAAATAGCATTTCTACTAAATACTTACTAAATTAAAAAAAAACATTATTAATACTATATATAGGCTTAAAGTAAGTTTAAAATTTTATATTAATATAACTATAAATAAGTAAATTAATATTAAAAAGCTTCCTTACTAATATTAAAATTAAAAAATTTTTATTATATCTATATAGCTTTAGTTATTAAAATAATAAATATATATTTACTAGCTATTTATTATATTATTAGCTATACTAGTAGACTCTTTAAAATAAAAACTAAAAAATTAATTTTAAATACTTACTTAATAAATTTTAAATATTTATTTAATAAGCTAACTTAAATTAAAAAAACTATTAAATTTATACTAAAAATAGATTTTTTAATTTAATTCTAATATATTTTTTTTTAAGTCTTATTCGTAATAAATATAATTATTTTTTATAGAAATCTTACTATTTATATATTTTTAGATATATAAACTATTATAAACTATTATCTAAAACTATCTAGCTATCTATTATTCTATTTTTTATTTTATCTTTATTATTTTATTCTTCTGACTCACATACATTTATTATATTAATTTTTTAGTGTTAATAGCTGTTATAACATTTATTCCTTTTCTATAGTTATATAGATTTATTTATATATCTTCTTTATCTATATTAAATATTTTATTTATTAATTTTATATAGTTTTATAAGATTTTGTTATTAATATAATTTTAAGAGGCTTAGCAGCTATAGTATACTAAACTGCTATAGCGGCTAAAGCTCTATCTTAGCTACTAATAAAGAGGCCACTAGCGCCGTATTAGCATCTAATCCTATTTAGCAGTATAACCTTATTCGCACTTCACTTCTATTTATTATATATTTAGACCACTACCCATAGTACTCGCCGCCAGCCACTAGGGCTTACATGCGTGAATGAATCAATCAATCAATCAATCAACCTGGTGGACGAAGGTCGGTTGACGCCGAATCGGGCTGGGCGGTGAGAAACAATTACGCTAACTATTCCTGTTGTAGACTAATGTATTATTAGTAATCAGGTTGAGGCGGTGCACCCTTCACTATCCGGATAGTCGACCTCAGTTGAGGTCTGAGTTGGGATAACTACTCTGTAAGCTAAACCGACACTTTCATTATTATCTTTGCCCTTTCCGATCGGCGAAACCACTCTGGTAGACCCATACTCTGTAGTACTCTCGTAGTAAAGGTAAAAAGCTTAGTACTCCATGCCTTCTCCTTATTTGTCCACCAAAATTAAAGCCGGAACGCTCATCTGTATGAGGGAATTATTTGAACCAAACAGGGCGTGTCCCGGAGGATTGTGAACGTTTTAGGTTTATCGGCAATCTAGTACGTAATACTGATAAAGCTTTCCTGATAACGATGTAAAAAAAAACCCCAAGAAGACTTTGTTGATTTGCGCCGAGAGGTGGTGGCGTGATTTGCGCGAAGATGAATTCCAAGCCCTTTCCCATAAGAAAGCCATGCGAATTTTGCGTTTCTCGACATGCTGTAGTAGCTACTATGGCCTTCGAGAATCCCGCTCGCCATGAATCCAACGACGATCACGATCGCGGACGAACCTCACCCGAATACTGAAATGACCAGCGCGCAGACGTCCGCTACAACAGCAACTGGCATCTACAAAAAGCAATCAGCAGCAGTGCCAGATAATGGCGAAACACGCGATAGTATCTACAACATTCACTCACGGACGTCCCGGCTTGAGAGATCGATCAGTAAGTCTGCCTCCATAGACGAACCGGATGAGGATCCTGGGTTGCGAAACCCCGGGGATTACAAGCAAAAGCAGGTAAGGGCAGCCAGCTAGTCGCCTTAGGCCGGGTTCCGTTCGACTGACTTTGGGACAGGTGTTTAGAGGTCGAATGCTCCTTTGGCTCGCCTATCAGTCAATCGGCGTCATCTATGGTGATATCGGCACTAGTCCCCTTTATGTGTATTCGTCGACCTTTACCGAGCCACCATCACGTCAAGATCTTATCGGAGTGCTTTCTATCATCATCTGGACTCTGTTTCTGATGGTGACGGTGAAATACGTGCTGGTCATTCTTCATGCAGACAATGATGGTGAAGGGGGCACTTTCAGCACCTATTCATTACTCAGTCGCTATGTGGGATAACCTGTCTCTTTCTGCGTGTTTTCCTTCGTAGTCAATGGAACTGATTCCACATGGCAGATGAATATCACCAACCGTGATCCGAGAGAGGCCTCCTTGGTGCGTATGAAACGCTATCGAACCGGCGATCTTGAGGGCGCGGGTCAGCATGTCCGCCGCACACTAGAGTCAAGCCGGATCGCGAGAGGACTTCTAAAGGTGATGGGGGTTCTTGCAGTAACCATGGTGATATCCGACGGTCTTCTAACCCCTGCACAATCAGTACTGGGGGCTGTACAAGGCATCCAAGTCGTACAACCCACTATCTCAAAGGCCACGATCATCGGGGTAACAGACGCAATTCTAGTAGTCCTCTTCTGCATCCAACCTCTGGGTATAACCAAAATCAGCTACGCCTTCTCACCTATCATCATAGTTTGGCTTGCATTCAACGCAGTGTTCGGGATATATAACCTCGTGAAATACGATGCGGGTGTTTTCGCAGCTTTCAATCCAGGATACAGCTTCGAGTTTCTGATTCGTCATGGACAAGATGGCTGGAAAATGCTAGGTGGGGTGTTGCTTTCCTTCACCGGGGTAGAGGCTCTGTTTGCCGATCTAGGAGCGTTCAGTCGCAAAGCAATTCAATTAAGTTGGTTGGGTTATATCTTTCCATGTCTGCTTCTGGCATACATTGGACAGGCGGCCTACATCAGTGTTCATCCAGACGCATACTCAAACCCCTTCTTCAATGCAGCACCTCCAGGAACAATATATCCTGCTTTGGTAATTGCAATTCTGGCAGCGATCGTCGCCTCGCAAGCTATCATTACTGCGACCTTCCAGGTACTTTTCACATTCTATTTTTGGGTCTTCTTCGTACTTCTCTGACAAGGTCACAGCTTCTTACTCAAGTGATGAAACTCTCCTATTTTCCACAGATTAAAGTGATTCATACCTCCAAAGTTTTTCATGGACAGCTGTTTGTACCCGTCGCAAACTGGTTGCTAATGATTGGAACAATCCTTATCGCCTCCATTTATAACAATGTATGCCATTCAATATTCCCATGTATAACCATCTCCTGCTAAATTTTATCGCAGACGACATCCCTCGGAAACGCGTATGGAGTATGCGTCATGTTCGTGACATTTTTCGACACTTGCATGGTGGCTCTGGCAGCCATGTTTGTATGGCGTATTAGCCCTTTCATCGTCTTTCTGCCCTGGCTCACAATCGCATGCCTCGATGGTACCTTTCTGTCCTCTGCCCTCACCAAAGTCCCTGTCGGTGCGTGGTTTACCATCACTCTCGCAGCCATTCTGGCCTCTCTTCTTCTTCTTTGGCGATTCGGAAAGGAACAACAGTGGGTTGCTGAGGCCCAAGACCGGTTTCCCACCTCGCATTTCATCAAGTACAATGAAGATGGTCAATTACGCCTGATGGACCGGTATGAGGGGACCTTGATTAGCACGACTAGGGGATTGGGAATTTTCTTCGACAAAGCGGGCGAAACCACACCCATTGTCTTTAGCCAGTTTGTTCTCAAGCTTACTGCCATCCCTGAGGTGTCGATTTTCTTCCACCTGCGGCCCATGGAGATACCATCGGTGTCATACAAGGATAGATATAGCGTGTCGCGCCTGGCGATCCCAAACTGCTATCGCCTTGTTGTTCGCTACGGATACAATGATGTGATCATCACCCCTGATCTTGCATCAGTGATTGTGGATCAGGTGCGTCGTTACCTGGCAGATGATCCGGAGTCTCTTCAGGAGGTGAAGGACTATTCAGCTAGCGCTTCTAATGATGAAAGGGGCAACATTCAAACGGAACAACCTGAAACTAACGCAACGGAGGTTGAAAGCCATGATGATCATGCTCGGCTCCGGGGTCGTCGCGAACTGGAAAAACTACAAAATGCATATGAGCATAAGGTGCTGTATATCATCGGGAAAGAACAGATGACGATTAGGAGTGGTACCAATATCCTTAGGAAGGCGCTCTTGCATGCTTTTTTGTGGATCAGAGAGAATACTCGGAACAAGATGGCCAACCTTCGGGTACCAGCGGATAGGGTTATTGAAGTTGGGTTTTTGAAAGAGATTTGACATCACTGTATAGATATGGAGCAGATAATAACTACTCCGTATACGATGAAAAAAAAAAAAAAAACAAGTGATTTGGCTGTTGCTGATACACTTTCACCTCCTTCCGAGCCTGCCCCGCCTAGGACCGAGCTACCGTAAAGTGTCAGATAATCTGGATATCCAGAAGCAGTCAAATGAGGCAGTCAATCAGAAGCTCTACGTTATGACCCCCAAATTTACCGCTCATGATAGAATCACGTCAACCTTACACACAAAATCAGGTCACCCAAAAGTCTATTAAAACCCGGCTTTGGAACCTCATGTATCCAGACAGACAGAAGACAACACATACAATCTCGCTAGTCAGTTCTTCCTTTCTCATCCTTATTTAATTTTATATTAGAATTAATATAGAATAGTGTTTGGATGAAAGTTAGGTTTAGGATAAATAGGGTTAGGTTTTTTAGGGGCGAGCGAAGCGAGCCGGCCCAGGTTCTAACCAAAATACCTGATTGTAATGTAGTAGACTACAATCACTAGCGTTAAATTAGGGTTATTTTTGTTAGTAAAACTTAGAGTTAATGTTATAGATTACAATTAGAAACTTTTATACATTACACTAAATTTTTATTAAAAGACCCACTTTTTTTATAATTTATTATTATTATAATAATTAAAATCTGCTTGTGCCCAGAGAATTAATAAAAAATATTAAAAATTCAATGAAAAATAATTAATTAAAATTTGTTAGTAATTTTTTGGTGTGGTTTTAGTTCTTAAACTGCGCGGGCGCTAAGAAAGTTTAAAAATATTAGGGTTATTTAAAATCACTAATAATAGTATATTTGGTGTAGGTCTATGGTTGTAAAATCTAAGAAGTAGAGATTATGATTTATTTTTATATTAAAGTAGTTTTTAATTATTTAATAAGTTTAGTAAAAAGAGGCTTTTAATAATATTTTTTTATTATAATAAAATAATATTTTTGTGGGTTTACTGGTGTAATTACACGTCTGAAACAGATAATCATATAATTGCAATAGTAAAAGGTTGTGTTGTCTGAAGAGAATCGACACTGAGTCAGAACAGAGATTTGCCCCTGAGCCCTAGTCACGTGCTGCCAAGCATTATATAATAATAGCTATCCGCTTAGTCAACTATACCATTTATTTAATACTAGACTTTTTTTATAAATAGATTATAGTCAATCAGTTAAAAACACTAAAAAGAATTATAGATATATACAAACAAAACTATAATTATAAAATTATAATTATAAGCTTTTAAACAAATTATATAATAAAATTAAATAAGTAAGAATAGCTTTAAAATTATAACTTCTATACCGACATACTATAGTCAAGCTAAGTCAGATAATTAACATTAAATTATCTTTATAAATACCCTTTACATATTATATAACTATCTATATATCGGTTCTTACTTTCTCTACCTTATCAAAACTCCTAGTTGGTTCCTAGACATTTCTTTATTCTTACTTTGTACATTCTACAAAACCTTTTACTTAAATCTTTATTTTATTAATACTAATAAATATTTCTAGTATCTTATTAGGGTTTGCTTTTATAAAGATATTTATAAAGTTATTATCTCTATAGATTTAATAGATTTTATCAATTTTATATTATTTATATAATTAATAAAGTATTATAAGATTAATTATAAGATATTTCTTTTTTATTATTCTAAACTTAATAAAACACTTATATAATAAATAGCTATTAGTATAGATAATAACAAGAATATTAAATAATCCAAGTTAATTAATAATTATTCTAATTATATTTGTAATAGTAATTCTATAGTTAAATCCAGTTATTATACTATAGATCTTAGAGATAAATATACTTTAAATTACCTATTTATACTTTAAAAATTGCTAATAAATAATATTACTAATAGCTTTAAATAATCCCTTCTATATATATTCCTTATTAATAATTATAATAAGAAATCTGATTTATAATAATATATCTTTATTATTAATAAATAAGTTATCTATAAAGATTATAATCTTAACTTTAATAAGGTTAAATAATATAAAAGTAAATCTTTAATTCTAGTTCTTAATCTACTATTTAAAGCGTTAGTTTAGTGTTTTATAATTAAACTCTATACAGTTCTTTTCTTATACTTAAACTACTACTATAAGATTATATAATATCTCTAATTAGTAAATTAAAATTAGATATATATTCTAAACATGCTATTTTATATATTTCTAGATATAGTCCTTAGTTCTTACTAATTTAATCTTTCTAGCTTACTCTTTTTAGCAAAATAAGATCTTATTATTATCTAAGACTATCTTTACACTATTAAATTCTAATAGACTATTAACTTCTAATTATATTTTTAATTTTATTTTAAAATTAGCTTTTTCTAAGATATATTATTCTTTTCTAAAAAACTTTTCTATTAATATAATAAACGTATTATTAGTTTACATATTAACAAGTCTAAAATCTTCCACATTTAATATTATAATTAGTAAATATAGATTATATATTAATATTTCTATATCTAATTTTTTAATATAATATTTATAATATATACTAAACCAGTATATACTAGTTTTAAGAATTTTATATAATACCTCTTTAATTAGAAGAAGTAAATCTAATAGAAATTTATACTAGATCTTAGTAAGTAATATAATAATAATAAGATACTATAGTTTTATCTTTATTTATATATACACTTAAATAATATTATAAAATTTATTAATTATATCTATTTTTATAAACATTACTAATAAATAAATAAGCAATCTTTAACTAACATATTAGATTATAAAAGATTATATTAATATCCTGCTTTTACTAGTATCATTATATCTTTAGATAATAAACTAGATCTTCTTATAAAGCTTCTTATTTTTACCCTTAATCTTATAAATAAATTAAAATCTAAAGAGACATTATCTTTACAGATTAATATTATCCTAATATATAATTCTAAATATATTATTAACAATAAAGCCTTTTATCTTAGTAATTAATAACTATTTAAATAGTTATTTTTTTATAATTATCTTTTTTTTATATTTTAATTAGATAATAAGTTCCTAGTTATTTATTTCCTTTTTAGATAAATACATATCGGCGCCAGCTTTAAGCTTATTTTTTATGTCTTATAGTTATTCTCTATAATAAGATAGTAATATTAGAATATATAGTTTAGAGACATAGATCCCCTCTTTTATATTAGCAGGTAATAAATCCACTTTATGCCTATTAGTCTTGGGTTCTAATAGATTCCAAGTCGGAGTTGATTTAGAGTCGCTATAGTACTATTATACTGATATAATCTAGAAGTTTATATAACTTATAAAAAGATTAACAATAATATTATAACTATCTACTAAGATAACTTTATATAGTCTAGTCCATCCTTCCTTTTCTTACTAGATTTTAACGTCATCTTTAGATATTAAGACAAGCACTTTAGTAATCACTAGTCTATTTCTAATATTAAGTATATTATTAATTCTTTATTTAGCTATTATATTTCTTAGATTATTTATTACTTTTTTTATAACTTAGATATATTATAATATCAGTATTAATAGTAATAATTCTGCTACTATATATAGATAGGCTCTAAATATTAGTATAGTTAATATAATTCTATCTAGACCTATAGTATTATTTATTATCTTTATTACTATCTATAGTAAGACATCTTTACTTACTATATTATCTATCTTTACTAATAAAATTATATATATATATTTTAATAATATATAATATTATTTAATTTTACTAATTTTAAAATAAACTTTAATTAGTACTTAGTAACAGCAAATTCCTATTATTTTTATTTTAGCTTTAAATTCTATAATAACAAAGTTTATTCTTACATTATAGGATATAATATCTAGAGATTTAAGATATATATTAATTTAGCAGATATATAGTACTTCCTAAATATTTTTTGCTAATAAAAAAGTTAGAAATTATATTACTTAAAATAATATTACCTAGTTAACTAGGTATAGTACTAGAATACTATTTAAATATATAATATTAATAATAATTTTATAATTAAATTCTTAGTCCTTTACTAATATAAATTTGAATTAACAGGGTATTTAGTTATTTATTTAGTAATAATAGTATATCTTTTTAATCTCTATTAATACCTTATATTTTATATCCTTATAGCCTATACGTTTAAAAAGCTTATATAGTCTATTAACACTAGAATAGCTAAATTGCCAGTGAATCTGCTATATTTTAACTTTTATTAGAAACATGACAGGCATATATTTATTATTAAGAAAGAACTATGAATATCTCTATTTTTTATAAATTAGGATATAGACTTTTCCTTTTACTAGTTAATTCTTAATATTATTTAAGTAAATTCCTAGATAGTCTATATTCTTAATGTTTAGCAGGAATAGGATTCTTATATTTATAATATGGAAGTCTACTATACTAATTAATATTTTTACTATTATTGTTCTCATAGATTCAATTCCTAGATTATCTCTAAATCTGACTGCGTGTTTACCGGCCTAAAATTTATTAATCTTTATCTTAAGATATAGTCACTATAAAGCGGCGAGTTATCTTTTTCTAATAATTAAAACTCTTGCAGCACCTATATCAAATAAAATTTTTTAAAAAACTTTATTCTTTTGTCAGTCTATAATATAGCTTATATAAACCTCAGTTAATATATCCTTTTCTAGGTTTCTTATTAGATATTATATCAGCTTCTTATATTCATCTATAGTTTAGATATCTTTCCTAGCATTAATTAGGTTTGGTTTAATAGTAAGATTAATATTTAACTCTTTTATTTATCTTAATATTATTATCTTGTCTATCAGTATCTCTTAAACTACCTTAACACTAGTATAAATATTGATTAATATTTATTTTAGTTATTTTTAATATTTTAATTATAGAGAATCAAAAGGTTTTTAAGTTTTAAAGTTTTATTAAAAAAATACATATTAGTGTACTACCTTAAAAAGGCTTTAAACTAGAGACTTTTATTAAAAAGGTGTATATTAGTGTACTATATTAAAAATACTTTAAATTAAAGACTTTTGTCCCTAATTTTTACCACTCGCTAGTATCTCTCAAACTGCCCCAGCAGCGGCTGGTGGAGAGATAAAAGAGAAAGAAAAAAAGAAAAAAGCAAAGAGGGCCTTATATAGACTCCCTAGATCTTCCTAATAGCCTCCTAAAAATAAGAAATTTATAGCTATTTTGATATAATAGTAAATAAGAATCTTATTATACTAACTATCTAAAGTCTAGAAATATATATTCTAATTAGTTAATATTTCATTACTTGTGTATAATAAAAGGTTTTAATCAATTATAAGATTGGGTTTCTATTAATATTTCTTTATAGGTAGAGTAACATTATAATATAGCTATATAAGATATATACAGCTTAATCTTAAGTTAGAATCTTATTAGTTCTTAGTAGACTTTAAGTTAGAGCCATCTTCTAATATATTATTAAAGATCCTAATCTGGTATATAAAGACTTAATTTTATAATATACTTACTATAAAATATATTTTAGATTTTTTCTTATCTTTCTTTAGTAGATTATTATCTTTATTTATATTCTTTATCTCTATTACAGACTCTATTTTATAATCTATAAAAAAAATAAAGTAAGTTTTATCTAATATATAACTACTGTTACTATTACTATAGCTATATTTATTATACTCTTTTTATACACATTATTAGTTTTCTTCTAAATAATTATAAGATCTATAGCCAGTACGCTTACAAATCTAGTATCTACTATTTCTAAAGCTATAGTATTAGGGACAAGTATCTTATCAGTTTTAACATCTTTATAGACCTTAGGACAGTATATTACCAGATTTATATAGTTAATTAACGTTTTAATTTATTCTTTCTTAGAATTTTCTATCTATATAATAGATTAATAGTTTATTAAATTCATTATCAGGATTATTAAGGAATTATCTATTTTTTCTTTATCTATCCAACTTCTTTACTCTAGATTAGAGTTTAAAGATAAATATTTAGTAGCTCTCTAGTATATTAATAGTATTATTAAATTTCTATATAGAATTATATATTTTAATAATAATATTACTTAGAATTATTTCTTCTTTATACTTTTTACCCAAAGTATATTAGTATATATAGAGTTTCTTTATAAAAAATTCCACAGTTTCTACCTATAAATTAATATCTTCTTCTTAGCGTACTTAGCGCAGGTCCATAATTATAAAATCTTAAAAGTAAAAATCATAGTTTACCTTTATATCAAAGTAATTCTTAATTACCTAATAAGTCTAGCAAAAAAAAGCTTTTAGTAGTACTTCTTTATTATAATAAAATAATACTCTACTAGTCAACATATTAAGAAATATAGCCTATATCTAACTTAGTTAAATATCTACTTATCTACAGATTCTTAAAAAGATAATAACTTTATTATCAAGGATATTATACTTTTTACTAGTAAAATTATTTACTTTATTCTATACTTTTATAAATTTCAAAGATAAATCAAAGTCAATTAATTAATGTCTATATTCTCTCGGTAAGAGTTCTATATATAGGTCTTTATTATCTATAATAATAATTAGTACATATCTTATCAGTTCAAATATATATTTTTACAGTCTTCCAAGATTTTCCTAATTATTACTAGATCTACTAAGCCCTTCCTATCTAAAACAAAGTCTTCCAGTGTCTTCCTAGCCAATAGCTTATAATTAGTTCTAAATCAGCTCTAAATAAGATCCTTATAGCGTTATAAAATCAATTATATTATATAGATCTCCTACTAGTTAGTTATACCTAAACATCTCTTAAAGTATTATATCCAATAATAATACCTCTTTTTGTTATAGAGACCTTAATATCATTCTGTTATATAAAAATGCTTCTTATCCCTCTCTCTTATAGATTAACTATTATATCTAGGTTAAGCTGAGGGTATATAGATTAGTACTATCATATTATGCTAGTATTATTTTTTTCTAAAATATCTTATAAAGAGCTTTTAGAATAGTTTTTTTTAATCTTCCCTTTACTCTAAAGTCATGTACAAAGATCCCTTAGTTTATTAAAAACTATTTAAATTATATCCTAAGTTCTATATCTAGTTTCTTAAAGTCTTCAAGTTCCTAATCTTTAAATTTGGAATAGAACTAGTTCTATAGCAATAAATTCTAGATTTTTGCAATTTATACTCTGTATATTACCTATATAGCGAATATATTTAGAATAATTCCTTTTTTTCCTTATACATCCTCTATACTCTAATATATAATATCTATAATCTTTCTAATAGATTCAGAGTTAAGTCCTGCTGCTTCCAAAATATCGTCTATAACAATCTATCGATTTTATAAGATTAATATATCACCTATTATTATGTTATTCTAGGCCTGTACATTGTCATCTGGTTTAATTAACAATTAATTCTCTTTTAGCGTCATACTACCTTATAATTAACTCACAGTAGGATCTTCTTCGTTGTTTCCTAGATTAGCTCTAATTCTAATTAACATTTTTAGAACAGTAAATATGCATTTTATATAAACGTATTATTAATAAATAACTAGTATTTTTAATATCTTTATATATATTAAAAATATATTATCTTTATCAATTTTTAATATTTATTAATTTTCAAATATATTAACAACATAGTCTTATGATATAGTAGCAATATAGAGAAAGTTGGTCTAGTTTATTAATAATATAATATTCCCAGCTTGACCCTTCTAACTACAGGCTTCCCTAGTTCTATCTATAGAAGATAGAAATCTTATAGTATTAATTCTAATTTACTAATACTATAACATCTTTAGATTAGTCTCTTCTATATAGATTCCTAAACCTTTCTAGGTTATATAAGAATCTCAATATAAGTTCTAGTAATTACAATCAATATAGTGATTACTAATATGAATTCCAATACCTTACTAATCTGTCTAGATTTTAACCTAGACTGATTAATGTGGGTTTACTAGTGTAATTACACATCTGAAACAGATAATTATATAATTATAATAGTAAAAGGTTGTATTGTCTGAAGAGAATCGACACCGAGTCGGAACGGGGATTTGCCCCTGAGCCCTAGTCACGTGCTGCCAAGCATCACGTGACAGCGGCTATCCGCTCGGTCGACTGCACCGTTTATCCAACAACTTTAATATTTTAATATTAATATTAGTATTATATTCTAATACTATAAAGTTAAATAATATTAGATAATATTTTATAATAATAATTTAATTATTTTACTATAAAATAAAGATATTTTAAATAATAATAGAAATATAGATAAATAATACTTTTAAGTTTAATTTTAAATAATATAATAATGCTATAAAAAGAATATATAGATTAAAATTTATTATATATATTAATATATATATATATATATAATATTTATAACTTTTAGTTTAAATATATATTTATATTTTTTATTTTATTAAATAGAATATATTATTTATTATATAATAATAATTCTAAAAACTTTATTTTATAAATTTTATTTAATATTTTTTTTATTATTATTTATTAAAATAGTAAATTTACTTATAATTCTATTTATAATTAATATATTATATTATTTTAAGCCTTAATATTGATCCCTATATAGAGTTTTCTATTATTATACGATAATTCATTAGCTATAAAAGAATTTTAAGCAGCGGGCTAATATGTTCTTAGAATAATTATCAATCATTCCTTCTCGTAATAAAGATCGTAAAGAAAAAAACTAGGGTGACCGCCGGGACGGGAGAGTCCCGTCCCGGAGTCCCGTTTTGGGGAATTGGGAGTCCTACCGGGGGTCCCAGAAGCCAGGGGACTGGGACGGGATTTCCCAATTTAGAATTCCTTAGGACTGGGACTCCCAGTTTAGAATAACAGTCCCGCCAAGCCTCCCAATTTGGAACAATACTGCCCCATTTTTTCTTCTTAAAAAGGTTAGTTCTAAATTTACTTCCTAATAAGGTTAGAAAGTCATGTAATACAGAACCACCGATTGGCTAATCTATATACTAATCTTAATTAGAATAAGCTTTAAATAATTTAAAAGCTTCATAAAATCCTTATTCTTAATTATTATTAATTAAAATTTTAATATTATATTTTTATATATAATTTCTATATAATATTTAAATTTTTTATTAAAATAATTATTATTAAGTTAAAT
>JAMAGK010000070.1:0-26346 GCA_023626135.1 Talaromyces sp. R2412 | reverse complement strand
GAGTAATATATATAAAAATTTCTATTAAATAGCTAATATTTATACTAGAAAACTAATAATAAAATATCTATATAATACGTATTATATATAATATTTTATATATTATAACTATAGTCTAAACAGATTAAAAAAATATTTTAATTTAATAAAATATAAACGTTAATGTTCAAATTTTAATAATAACTTTAAAATAAATAATTATTTATTTTATATACTTATAAAAGTAATAATTTTAAGTAATATTTATATATTTAGCTAGCACTAAAACGTCTTTAAATTTTTTTACATCTATTAAAAGTATTAATAATCCTAATAAATATTATTAAAAATTTTTTATATTAACTTATAAAAATAGTTATATTATTTAATTTTCTATTTTAAGCAATAAATAATAAAGAATTCTAAATATTACTTACTATACTTAATAGTGTAATAAAAATCTTAAAACACACTAAACTTTAAAATCTCTTTAACTATTTCTATATAACTTTACAAAGAGATTTAGTAAATAACTTTAATTTATTAACTAAAATCTTTTTAATAATTAATACTTAGACAAGTCTAAATAATCTTTTTTTTTTTATAATTATTAGCTTTTATATCACTAATAAATAAAAATATTCAAAAGTTTTACTCGCTTTTATATATCTTTCTAATTTTTATATTAGAAAAACTATAGCTGGTATAGTATTTAACACTATAATAAACTTTAATATTTAATATTATTTACTTATATTAACTATAGATAATACTAGTAATAATAAGAAATAGTTAATAAGAACTCTTAAAGACTTACTTTAAAAAAAAAATATTAAATAGAATACTAAATAAAATCATTTACTATATTTTATTTATATTATCTAGTTTATAATAAAAACTATAATAAAAAATTTAAAAATTAAAAATAATAAGATAGATAAAAATTTAGATAGTAATAAAAGAATAATATTATCTATAACTAATACTATAATATTCAGTATATTACTTTAAAAAGTAACTAGATAATTAAATAACATTTTTTAATAACATTTTACTAATTATATTACTATTTTAAATTTAGGCTTTAAATAAATATATATAAAGAAGTTCTATATATAAAATATAATTTAAGTAACTTTAGCTAAATTATAAAATACTATTAAAGATAATACTTAATATTTAAATCTAATAGAATTCTACATTTCTCATAGCTATACGAACTAGATTTCTTAAACTAGTACTAACAAAATAGTATAAAAAAAATAATTCTTAAGACTTTATATTTTCTAAAACTAAATAGAAATAAATTAAATATATTATTATTATTCTTTATTTATTTTATAAGATAACGCTATTACTCTTATTATTAAAATTAATAATAATATATTTTATATAGCGTATTTATAATAATTTATTTATATATTTTAAAGAATAAATCGAAGATGTAATAATAGCAGGCTCTATTTATCTTCTCCAAGCTCTGAATATAGGGAAAGAAAAACTTACTAAATACTATTCAAAGACGTATAATAAGAAAAGATTGTTTTATATAATAGCTATATTACTTAATCCAATAATACGTTTTAAAACTTATTTAAATAATAAATAGACTACTAGTAAATAAAAAAAATATAAAAAACTTATTACTAAGTTTTACATTAAAAATTATTTAGAAAAAGATAATAAGCAATCTATTTCTAATTCTTTAAATACATCTATAATTACAGTTAATAAAAAATAATATTTTAAAGTAATATTTTTATACTAATTTATTACTTTTATAAAATATTTTATCTATATTTATAGAAACTTTTATACTAAAATAATCGCGTAATAAATATATAAATAAATTTAAATATTTTATTAATAAAACTATAATATAGGTCATTAATAATATAAAATAAAATTCTTTTTTATAATAAAAAGATAGTATCTATATTTTATATCTTAATATTGTGAGGCTCCAGACGTTATATGCAGTATATAACCCCTTAATGCACGTTCTGTACCCTTGGAAAGCCTCACGTGACATTCACTAAGGCACTAAGAAAGCGAGGAATAACTTTTATCGTATGTATAGTAAATATACTATTAATTAACAATTAGTTTATATTTATAAGAACTATATATTTAGTTATTAAATCTAATACTTTATTTACTTTTTGAATAATCTTTTTATATTCTGATTACTTTATATCTTCGGGTGGAGAGTTAGCAAGCGTTAGAAATAGTTAATATAAAGAAAACACCTACAGTTGTTACCTCTGAGCAAAACCTAAATAAGTCTGAATAGATATTGTTTTAATTAGAGTCTATAAATGATATAATCCTTATAAAGGTGCTATAAAAAGAAAACTAGACGCGAGTCTAGATGCTTAAGTCCGCACTATTAGACCTAGGAAAGATATCTACCTAATTTATAAAAGAATAGTTAGACTCTATATTACTTTTTAAATTAGAAAAAGTTAGTGTATATTTTAAACAGTAGACCTGTATAGCGGAGCTAAGATAGAAAATATTATAAATCTAAGATTAAATCTGAAATTCTATTACTGCTAGCGCGGTTATAGGAAAAAAGCGTCTTTAAACTAATATCTTTATAGATAAATATTCTCTAAGATTTAAGATAGACAATTTTTATATCGATAAGATCTATAGTGAATATAAAATATTCATAGAAAAGGCCGAGTTTTGGTTTGAGAGATATTTAGAGTAGTATATTACGTACTTAAAATATAAGATCGGCGAAGTGGTGGATAATCTAGATTAATCCTACTTTTTATAATATTTTATATTTTAAAAAGAATATGGAGGTATGGTGAACGTAAACTAAGATAATTTTAAAGGTTATTTACAATAAATCTTTAATAACCCTAATATCTTTTAAATTAAGGCCTTATACTGATATATTAATGCTAAATAAAAAAAAGAATAATCTATGTACAAATTTATATAATATTTTTATATATAGGAGGAATAAATAGATATTAATTATATTAAGGATTAGCAAATGAGGTAGTTCCGGATAAAGGTTTTTTTAAGTATTTAAAGCGAAGCTTAGAAGTATAAAAACGAATTAGATAACTATAAAGCTACCATCACGTTTTTTTAAAAAGTAAAAAATTTGATGCTAGAAAAATAGAAAGCCAGAGCATTACGTTAAAAGAGACCTATACTGCTACACCGTAGATCTAAGAATAGTAATAGACTGAGAGACCAGCTGACAGATAAAAGACAAAGATTTAGTATGAGATCTAGACTCTAAGAGGCACCTCTAAAGAGAGATATTAGAGACTAAGATTAACATAAGAATAATGCGAATGGTTAGAATTGCTTCAAGTGCGGCTAATCAGACTATTAATTTAGAGAATATCTAAATCTGAAAGTCAGAGAAAGCTAACATAGTATAGATAATTTAAAAAATTAGAGTCTTAACTGTTGGGTGCAGCAGCTATATTAAAGATTAATTCTAATATTATACCTAGAAACGACTCTGAACCGGAGCGGCTTTTAATAACTGAAGTAAAGCTTCTAGATGTGATTGGAGTTTTAGCGTTTTAGGCATTTATAGATAGTAGAGTCTAAGGAAGTTTTATAGATTAAAGTTTAGTAAAAAAATTAGGACTTTATACATATAAGTCATTCTAAAGAGTAAAAGCTGTTAATAGGTATTAGATCTAGATCTATAGTAGGTATAAGTTAGATATATAAGTTATAGATTCTAAAGGTTTACTCCGAACTACAAGCTGTGCGTTAAACGTAGTAGATATTAATAGTTATGACCTTATCTTAAGTATACTATAGCTTTGGACAGTGAACTTTGATATAGATTAGGAAGCCAGTCACTAGGTCTACAGATCTTATACCAGCATAGGAAGAATAAAAATCCTAATACTGTATAAAATATAAAAAAAACTTTTAGCTAGATATATTATATATTAAATATTATTTAATATTCTTTATATTAATAAATTAAGGCTATATATAGCTAGATTTAATAGTAAAAAATATATTAGAATACTACTAAACGAATCTAAGAAATAAAAACCGATAATAAGCCTAAGGTAAAGACTCTTAAAATATCTTCAAGAATATAAAGATATTTTTTTAAAAAAAGTTATAAATATATTATCTAAATATATAATATATAACTATATTATTAATTTTAAACTAGACAATATGTTTTCTTATAAACCAATATATAGGCTTACTGAGTTTAAACAGAAAATCTTAAGAGCCTATCTAAAGGCTGCCCTAAAGAAGAGTTAAATAAAACCATTAAAAAGCCTAGTTAGAGCTCCTATACTATTCGTTCCGAAGAAAGATGGAAGTCTCTAACTATATATTGACTATCAGGGTTTTAATGCTATAATAGTAAAAGATCAATATCCGCTCCTATTAATATTAGAGATTTTAAATCGACTATTAGAAGCCAGGATTTATACTAAACTTGATCTTAAAAATACGTATTACTATATAAAAATAAGAAAGAAAAATAAGTGGAAGACTATTTTTTAAACAAAATATAGCTATTATAAATATAATATAATGCTATTCGGACTAATAAATATACTAGCAACGTTTTAGATTTATATTAATAAAGCTATATTAGATCTGTTAGATACCTACATAGTAGTTTATCTAAACGATATAATAATTTATTCTAATAATTCTAAAGACTATAAGACTCAGGTTTAGAAGATGTTGTAGTAATTAAAAAAATACTAGTTATATTATAAATTAAGTAAATGTAGCTTTGACATTAATACTATAAAATATTTAAGGTTTAATATTAATCCCAAAAATGTAATAATAGAAAAGGTTAAAGTCTGAACTATTAAAAAATAGCCTAAACTGTAGATTATAAAGGAAATTTAATTATTTCTAGGGTTCGCAAACTTTTATTGCAACTTTATACCTAAATTCTTAAAAGTAATAAAGGTGTTAATTGAACTTACTAAAAAAGCTTTAGACAAGGCTTTTAAGTATCAGAAATAGAAAAAAAATTTTAATTTATTAAATTTTAAAGTTTTAAAAGTATTTAAGGAATTTAAGATTTTATTTTATTAAAAGCCCCTACTTCAGTATTTTAATCTGACTAGACCTATAAAGTTAGAGATGGATATTTTAGGAAGCGTCCTAAGAGCGGTGCTCACTTAGTTATATGAAAATAATAAATAGTATCTTATCGCTTACTGGTTTTAAAAGTTACAAAGACTAGAAGTTAGATATAAGACTTATAATATTAAATTATTAATTATAGTCGATGCTTTTACGCACTAATAATAATACTTAAAAGGTAGCCAACATATAGTGAGAGTCTTGACAAACTATAATAACCTATAGTACTTCGTTATGACAAAGATGTTATTCAGGTGTTAGACCTAGTAGATAAAGTATTTTTTAGTATTTAATTTTAATATAGAGTACTGTCTTAGATTAAAGAATTCTATAGATATATCGAGCCGGCGTCCTGACTATATAGATAATATTAGAGATAAAATAATAATACTTTTTATACTGTAGAAGAAACTCTATAGAAAGGTATTTATAGCTAATAAAAAATTATATATTCCTTTCTAAATATATAAAATATCTGTAAATAGAATAGCGTATGTTAAAAAAGTTTAAAAGGACTTTCTTACTGCTAGTAAAATTAAGGCTTGCAGATCTAAAAAAACGAATACTTTTGTAGATGAGAGTATTACTGCTAGTAATATAGAAGATCTAAAGCTTCTGATACTATAGTTTCTAGCTACTAAAGCTATAAAGACTAAAATAGCTTATACTAGTATAAAGCTAGATATAAAAACTTTTTTTCGAAACTGCTAGTA
This sequence comes from Talaromyces sp. R2412, assembly GCA_023626135.1. Taxonomy (NCBI): domain Eukaryota; kingdom Fungi; phylum Ascomycota; class Eurotiomycetes; order Eurotiales; family Trichocomaceae; genus Talaromyces; species Talaromyces sp. R2412. Next base: position 20,533 of record JAMAGK010000070.1, on the reverse strand, counting down.
AGGGGATATCTTTATATAGAAAAAATCAAAAGACTTTTAGGAAAGTATTTATAAAGCTAAGGACTCGAATTAGAATATTAGAGATAGTGGTTTACTTTAATATAAGAATATAGTTTATATATTACTAGATAAGGCTTTACAGTTGGAAATTATAAAGAATAATTATAATAACGTATAAAATAGTCACTTTAGCAAGAATTAAATGTTAGTAGTTATGTGACAAAAGTATTTTTAACTAGTAATAGAGTCTAATATTAAATACTATATTTGAATTTATACTATATACTAGCGTATAAAAATATATTAGTATAAAGAATATAGGTTACTAAAGTCTCTACTAGTCTTTTCTAAACCTTTTAAGGTTGTTACTATAGATTTTATAATTAGATTATTCTTAGTAAAGTAACGAGGAGAGGTTATTGATGCTATATTAGTTATAATTAATTTTTTTTCGAAGTATTATATTTACCTACTAATCTGGAAGATTTTAATAGCTAAAAGATTGGCGAAACTACTCTATAAAAATCTAGTTTAATAAATAACTTTTTTAAACTATATAGTATCGGACCAGGATAAGTTATTTATTAGTGAATTTTAGTAGGCTATGTGCTTCTATTTAGGAATTATCTGTTAGCTATTTACTACTACGTATTTGCAAATAGATGGATAGACTAAATGTTAGAATTAATTGATAGAATATTATTTCTAATACTATATTAGTTATAAGTAAACAGACTAGCCTTAGTAGATTCTTATGGCGCAGTATATATATAATAATAGTCGTTATAGCGTGACTAATAAGATATTAATAGAAGTATTAATGGGATTTATAGGAGACCTGTGGATAGATATGTCGAAGGAGCTTAGAAAAAATAATATAAATATGGACTAGAGAGTCTAAGATTTCTAAAATATATAAGAGAAATTCTAAAGCCGTTTAGAATAGGTAAAGAAGTCCTAGACAAAGTATTATAACTATTAGAGATAGAATAAGATATATAAGATCAGAGACTATATTATACTTTAAATAAAGAATATAACTTTCTTCTAATATTTAAAGAAGTTAGATAATAGGTAGATAGGTCTATTCTGAATATTAAAAATTTAGAGAATTAATATATATTGATTAGATCTTATTCTGAGATATAAAAGTCTATACTCTGTGTTCTATATTTTTTTATTAAAATCCTATTATACTGCTTTAAGAAATTCTAAATTAAATAGATTGATTTTAGTGGATAGTATATTTAAATATATAATAAAAGATATTATTTAGAAAAGAATAAAAGGTAAATAGATCTAATATTTAGTTCGATAGAAGGATTAGCTATTAGAAGAAGCTATTTAGGAACTGAAGGAGGAGTTATAAGATGTTAAAGCACTTAATAACTATCTGTAGTATAAGGCTAAAAGGTTTATAGTATCAGAACTACATATTAGAAAAAAAAATAGAAATAGAAAGAAAAAAGATACTTAAAATTAGGGCTAAAGCCCGCATTTATAGTATAAAAAAACTAATATAAAATAAAAAAAAAGCCTTATAAAGTATTATTAAATATTTTAATTATCTGAAAACTTAACATAAAAGAAATTTAATACTTAAAGATAATAACTAAGCATTGTAAAAACAGGTAAAATAATCTACTAAAGCGATATTTATAACTAAAGTGTTATAAATAAAATAAACGAATGTAAGATTATACTATCTATATTTAAAGATATTTCTCTAAGGAGAAGCGGCATAGCTATAGTAGGCGAAGAGACCTGTAAAAAGATCCAGCATAGCTGCTAATCTACCAGTTATTATAGGTACCTATTCAGAATGTTAAGAAAAGAAAAAGTCCACTACCCAAGACGTAAAGCCAGTCACTTCGATAGAAGAGATAACAGGCGCGGTAGTAGAAGCTAACGTAATAAAAGTGACCGCAGTCTTCTGCTTACTGATAGCAGTAAAGCGATAAATAGAGACACGATATATAGCTATATCGACCTTCTGTATCGCCTCTTCCCAACTATTAGTCTAGTTGGATACTAACTCAATAGCGCAGCAAGCAGCGGCCTTATTTACTAAAAAGATCTATACGCATTAATAAACTATATAAAAATAGTCTATATACGAATGTACTAGCATATAGTTACCAATAGACTTTTTTAGCTGTATATAGCGATCGCATAGCTCTAAAAGACTAGCATAGGAAAACAGCTATATATCGCAGATATCTTTTATTGTCTAAAAGTAACGCTAGTAGGATAGAATCTGCTTCTTATCTTTATAAGCAATAGGTATAGAAGATGACAGAGGAGCGGTTATCTGTTAATCTATCAACTTAGTCATTATTCGAATACTAGTGAAGGAGTAATATAGACCTTACATTCTTTAATAAGGGACTTCTTAATGTCAGAGCGTTTAGTCGTAAAAACGGCACAGGCAGTAGTACTACAGGCTGGTGTGCGAGGTACTATCCTAAGTTAGTATAAGATCATCGAATCTATAGATAAAATAACTAATCGTAGTATAGCATATATTTAATAATAGTATAATACTTACTTGGAAAATATAGGGAATAATATAGAACGAAAGAATAGTAAAGATAGGGAAATAGTATAAAAAGATAGTGTACGTAATAAAGTATTATTATAAAAAAAAAAAAAAAATTTAACGTTTTTATACCGACGCGAATTTTATAATAATAATAATCAGAGTTATATGTAATTATCAACCTATATCTCTTACGATAGGCGCTAAGCGTAATAACTGTCGCTACGTATACCTGTAATACTAGCGGTTTAGAATAACGAGTAATTCTGTATTAGCGGCTATCTATAACTCTATATTAGCGTATAACGCTAATTTTATAAAAAAAGAAAAGAATATAAGGCTTTAGATATTATATATAGTATATAACCCCTTGGTGTATGTTTTATATTTTTAGAAAGCTTTACGTGATATTCGCTAAAACATTAAGAAAGTGAGGAATAACTTCTACTGCACGTATAGTAAATATGCTACTGATTAGCGATTAGTTTATATCTACAAGAACCATACATTTAGTTGCCAAATCCAGTGCTTCGCCTGCTTTCCGAATAACCTTCTCACAAATATTAATATTATAGCAAAAGATATTTTTAAAATAAAATTTACTAATGTATATATTAAATAAGTATTTAATATAATATAAAAAATATATTATTATTTTAGAAGTAAGCTTTTAATTAAATCTATTTTAAAAACTATACTTTTAAAATATAATAAAAAATAATATTATAACTTTAATCTTACTCTAGCTACTAAACTTAATAATAAAGATAAGTATTAGGAAAATAATATAGAAAGCTAAAAGTAAATAGCTTAAAAAAGCTTAATTTAAAATAAAAAAATAAGGTTTATTAAAATCTTTTATAATAATTTTAAAAATTAATAAACAAATATTAATTTAAAGATAAAAAAGAGTAGTTTAAAAATAATATTACAATATTATAGATTATATTATAAATAATACTATATATATTGTTGGATAACTGGTGCAGTCGACCGAGCGGATAGCCGCTGTCACGTGATGCTTGGCAGCACGTGACTAGGGCTCAGGGGTAAATACCCGTTCCGCCTCGGTGTCGGTTTTCTTCTTCTTCTTCATAACAACAACCTTTACTAATACAATTATATGATATCTTAGGGTTGCCGCGGGGAAGTTTTCCGGGATCCCGGCCAGCCTGGTCCCGTTTTAGGGAATTCCCAGACACCTTAGTCCCGTCCCGGGTAGGAACTAGGAAATTCTCAGCTAGGATATAAAGAATTTCTAGACACCTTAGTCCTATCCTAGATAGGAACTAGAAAATTCCTAACTAGGACATAAGGAATTCTTAGATACCTTAATCCCGTCTTAGATAGAAATTAAGAAATTCTTAACTAAGATATAGAGAATTTTTAAATATCTTAGTCCCATTCTAAGTAGAAACTAGGAAATTCTTAGCTAGGATATAGAGAATTCTTAGACACCTTAGTCCTGTCTTAGATAGGAACTAGAAAATTCTTAGCTAGGATATAAAGAATTCTTAGATACCTTAGTCCCGTTCTAGATAAAAACTAGAAAATTTTCTATTTTCTAATTAGGAATTTTTTATTTTCTAGTAAGAAATATAATTTAGTGTATAATAATATAATATAGTAGTAGTAGTAGATCTCATTAACCTGATGTAGCTAGCTTCTTTACTATCGCCGCTATGCAGGGTTGTGGCCCTAGCCAGCAGAGCCGGGAGAATAAGGGTGGCATAGCCACCGTGGCGGTGCCCGGAGGGCGCCACAGGGACAGTAACGTAAGGAAAGTATGCCAAGACAGCCCGATGCAAAGCCGTCAAACACGGCAAATAAGACAAAGAAAATTTTAATAATTTAGCAGACGCGACTTTGCTGGTCCTCTATGGCTTTATAATCTCAACCTCTCACCTATTACGTGCCACCGCGGCCACGCTCGCTACGCATCTGTAGCGCTTCCAATTGTAAGCCGCACCCAATTTTAATCGTCGTATTTGCTTCCAAAGCGAATTAATTCCCTTACGAACCGGTTGTCGAAGCTATGCGCCTGTTACTATGCTCTGGCATCTCCTCTGAGTCGCCTTGTACCGAGCGAATCGGATTCGCTTGTAAAGCCGCCCTCAGGCGCTTTATACGTAGGCCGCTGCTGCCTACATTTATTCTCCTTATCGTCCGCATGCCCGAAGCAAATCAAATCCGTATACAAACCTTCCTGCGAACCGTTTTCTAGTACCGCGCGCCCGCTGTATACGCTCCCTGGAGCTACTCCTATATCTTGAATCACTGGGCCTTGTCTCACACCTCTCGCGTTGTTTGGTTAGAGTGATATACTGGTCCTTACTGGCCTTGGCGCCGATCTGAGCGCCAGTGCTTGCGCGCTCGTACTGTGTGTCAAGTCACGCTTAGTGCTCTAGTTAGTTGGCGGTTTCAGCTTGCGCGTTAGCCTTTTCTTGCTCTACATCGCTAGTAGCTTGTGAATCGATAGTTTAGAACTGATCTAGGATGTTTATATCGATTATAAACTGTGTGACAGCAGCTACCGCGCCTTTTTCTTTTATAATCTTGTTAAATTTTTTGGCGTGCTTGATTTCCCAAATCTTCCAAAATATGCGCTCTTTATCTTCTGTATACTCTAGGCACTCTATAATAATATAGCGTACCGTCTACGTATTAAAATTATAGGGGCAGAGGGGCGTGTTCTAGCGCTTGATTTTTTAAAGATAATGGTTCAACGCTATTTGTTGCGTGCGAAGCTGGATAAGTACCGAGATGGTGGCTTTACGCAGGCCGTCTCAGTATTGTAGCGATTTCTTGGTAGGTACTTCTAATAAGCGGCGTGTGGGTACTGCGGTTTTACCCTTTTCCTATTCCTTCTTCTAGGCGTTTTTAACTGATTAGCGAATTTGCCGCTTAGCCGCAGCCGCCAGCCAGTACCGCTGGCGGTTAAGAGTAAGGCCAGTTCCTAGTTGTTAATTAATTTTTATTCCTAGCTGCCTAGCAGCCTCTTAGGCCGCTTGTTTAGCGGCTCTGTCCACAGCTTTGTTCTCTGGAATGCTGATATAGGTGGGAATCCACTGCAAAGTAAACAGGATTCTTTTATTGATATATTCGTCTAGTAGGTGTTGGCAGACTCGTACGAAGACCTGCCTAGAGACTATACAGGGGTTAAGGAGCGTCTTAAGGGCGGCCTGGCTGTTAGATAGGATGACCATCCCGGCTTGCTTGATTTAGGCTTTCTACCGCAGTAAGTCTCTGTAGTATAGGACTGATTCTAGGGCGAATTAGATACCGCAGGCTTCGCCAGTGTATACCATTGACGAGCCTTCGGTGCCAAGACTCTCGGTGATCTACTGCTTGGTTTGTAAGCTCACTATAGAAACGGTAATCTGGTCTTAGAAGCCGCTACCGTCTATGTAAAGTATAAATAGCTTATTAGTAAGCTTATAAAGTATAACGTTATATAAGCAAATGGCCTCCTTCTGTTTCTCAATAATGACCTTAGGAGGTACCTGCTAAAATGTCTAGATAAATGCCTGTTAGCTCTTCCATTGGCTCAGCAAAGCTCTTGGGAGAGCTTCTAAGCATTCGCCCTTTTTTTAGGTATGTATCTCTATTGGCGTATAGCCTTCTAGTTTGATTTCCGCCTTAGAGCGGCGTATTCGCAGGTAAGTCGGTATGGCGTGGACTAGGCTAGTGTAGATTCGCAGCGCGGTTTCTTTGATAAGCTATTCTATCTGTAGTCTTATTAATAGCAAATGCAGCTCTATGTCTAGGGTTGCGGCAGCAGTAATACAGAAGGTATTACTAATTAGGACTACTATTCATTGTTAAATTTATACAAATTTTTACACTATCTTATTGGTTTCTTTCTTGGTGAGTGCTTCTAGCTGGAACTACGCAGTCATACCGTACAGCATTTGTAGAATCATAATTGTTTGGTAGGTTCGACACATGTGGCTTAGGGCAACCTCCCAAGTAGAGCCCGAGAGTCTTTGTAAAGTGTGTAGACTGGTGCTGGCTTTGGCGAGTATTTCCTTACGGTAGGCTTCGAATGTGAGTCTCGGGTCAAGCCAGATACCTAGGTAGCATTTGGCTTCCTGAGAGGCTTAGATTACCGTGCTATCCGGTAGTATAAGTAGCGTGTACTGTAGCTTGATAGTACTGCGTGGATTTACAAAGTGCACTAGTTTATACTTCTTTATGTTAAAAACAGAAGCGTGCTTCCTGGCCTAGTTATTAGCCTTTTTGCAGGCGTGGTATAGTTTCCTGTTATTAGTAGCCTCGGAGGCCCTTGTGGTTATGCAGCTGACGTCGTCGACCCATCTGGTGGTGGTAGTGCCTTCGGCTTCCTCGGAGCAATCGACAATAAGATTAGCGTTGTAGATTAGGTAGAGAATCGGCGAGAGCGGGCTTCCTTGCGGGATGCTAATAGTAATTAGGATGCGCTCTGACATACCCTCAGATATACGAATTCGTGTCATGCGTCCGTTTAGGAAAGCTTAAATCCATAAGATAAAATATCTCAGTCCTTTCCTACATAGATTGTATAATAATCGGGTATAATGGGCGTTATCGTACGCGCTGGTCACGTCCATAAGAAGCATAGAAATCACCGGTAATCCTCTGTCCCAGGCTTCCCAAATCCGCTTAATAACCAATTAGATGGCGTGGTCGGTAGAGACGCCCTTGCGACCACCTAAGTGTGTTGGTGGTAGCAAGCCATGGGTCTTAATTGCGTAGCTAAGCCGCCTTGCAATAATCAACTCTAGGATCTTGCCCAGTGTATTAAGGAGTGCCACCGGTCAGTACGTCTTAGGCATGCGGTAGTTTCAATCCTCACCGGCTTTGCGGAGAACCACGGTTATTGAGCGTTGAAAGTGGGTTAGATTAAAGCCTGCCTCTACGCAAGCGTTAAAAATCTCGTCTAAAGCCTTGAGCGCTTTAAAGATACTAATTACCTTATGCCACACGCTATTCGGGATGCCATTCTTACCTGGGGCTTTATCTGGTAGCACCGCTCGGACTATGGCCACAATCTCATGGGCCTGGATTCGGGAGAATTCCAGCTAGTCCGGGTAAGTAGTGTTAGGGATATCTGACAGGTCAGCCGTCGGTATAGTCAAAAAGAACGCCTTCTAAAAGAGAACAGCTTTATCCTTCACGGTAGTTGCCGGTTGGCCGCCTGGGTTTTGCAACGTTAAGGTGATTCTTGATTCGTATAAGCCTATTCAGGTGCGTGCTTATCTCGCTAACCGCCACAGGCCTTAGGGACCTTCCTTAGTAGCTTACTAGACACGCCGGCGATGGCTTTGGCGTAGCGCCTTACTAACGAGTCATTTCTTTTTGTTGTGTGCCACCTTATACAGAGCCCAGGTCCTCAGACTGCGAGAGCCCGTGTGCTGGTACCGTAAGTAGCGGCAGAGCTTAATCGCCCACTTGTACTCGTCAGTGAGGTTAGGATTGGTCCATTGGCTGGGCTTCACCCATGGTGTAGATTTGTCGATTACATAGCGAATTGTAGATAAGAATAAGGTAGTAGTAAGCTTAATCCGCTTCTTTGATACTTCTTAGAACTTGGGTATGGTTAGCTTATCTAATTTTTCAAAGAAGACCTTGTTGTCCATAGCCTTCCAGTTGCGGCGCTTTGGTGGTTCGTTCGGTGGCGTTTCGATATTAATTAGGGTTCTAATTAGGTAGTAATCGGAGTTGTGCTCTAAGTTGTTGGCTCGCTCGCAGCTTATAAGCCGGTTGATGAGGTTAATAGAGATAAGGATGAGGTTAATAGTGCTTCGCTGGCGGCCGCGTTCCCACGTGGGCACGTCTTCCTCGGTAGTTAATTACAGGTGGTAGCAGTTTATAATCTTAAGGATTAGCTCGCTCTTAGGATTGATCTTCGTGCCCGGGCCACCCTAAACTAGGTGGTGGATATTTAGGTCGCCTGTAATCAGGTGCTTGGCTCGGGGTATAAAACCGTTAATCCAGTGCAGTTTGGTGCTAAGGTAGCGAATCATGCCGCTATTTAGTTTATTATATATATTATAGATAAACAGATTATTATTAGATTCTTAGCGAATATGGAAAAGCTAGTAATCTTTTGATATAACAGAATAGATCTACTTTCTGGGATCCAGCTGCTTAGAGACGTACAGGGCCACTCAAGCTAGGCCACTATCATCGTCGCTAGAGTCTTTAGCTTTGGGATACAGAAGTTGGTGAGTAGTTGATACTGGTTAGTGCGTTATATCACTAAATTCGTTCTTTCAGAGCTTTTGTACCGCTATAACGTCGGTTTAGAACACCCGGGGGTCTTTAAGGAATGAGGCTATGACCCCGTCTTTTGATTTGTGCATGTTGTACTGAATAATCTGGAAGTTCTCTATTAGGAAAAGATTCTTATAGGCTTAGTTGCTTGCTTCGTGGTTCTTACAGGCTTGGGCGTTTCTTCTTCAAGTTCCTCGGACTGTTCCTTAGGCTCGAACTCCTCGTCCTTGTCCTCAGTTTCTGATTCCGATTCTGACATGGCCACCGAGCCCTGATCCTACTCCATGGCTCGGCGTACCGCCTCGGCCTCTGCCTTAGCTGCTTCCGCGTGCGCTTTAGCTGTCGCTTCGGCTTCGGCTTCAGTGTCGGAACCGTACTCCGAGCCATCAGACTCTCGGATAGAGACCAAGCGCCCCTAGGAGAAGTGATGGTTTGTGAACTACTATAAAAGCTCGTTTACATTACCTTCGGATATAAATCTTTTAGAGATAAGCTTCCTAAAGCTTGCCTCACTATTCAGTACCAGATAGTTACCGGCGTTCATAGTCATAGTGATTGATAGCAGCGATAGAAGCTCCAGCTCGGTCTCCAGGCTTAGTCTCGGCCTCGCTGCAGCCGGTTATTGCGATTCTTTGCTTGCCACCGAGCGTACTCGCTTAATAAGCTTAATCAGGTTAGCAGGGATGGGAGTAGTTAGCTTAATAAGATTAGGATTAGCAGCTCTTAGCTGCTTCAGCATGCGCTCTAGATCGCTCAGTATAGATGCTATAACAGTCTCTTTACAGGCAGAACGCTGACAAATAGGCGGTTCCTCTGCCAACTAGCTGTTAGATTAAATAACCGAGAACGTTAATTCGATTTGTAAAATCATATCCAGCAGGGGCTCGTCCCTAGAGAACTTAGACTTTAGTGGCCAGCCACGGCCTCAGGTAGCTTTGCGCACTACTACAGAAGGTAGCGGCAGCGGTTACCCCTGAGACTGCAGCCTAAAAGACACTGACAGCCTGCCTTCTACCAAGGCAGAGCATCGTGTAATTAGTATGTTTAGCGCCGCTGGCGTAGCGCTACTAATATTGGCGACGCTTAAGGCCGCGGTTGATATTTACTTCGGCTTCGGCTTAAAGTGCTCTAGCACACGGTAGAAAGCCTCATAGCTTTAGATCGCTACTTTAGCACGCGCTTGAGCTTCCTATCTTACCTTACAAAGACCATTGATAGCCTGGTGGTTCTCACTGCAGTTAGCGCACTTCGGTATAGTTTCCTGGCCCTATTTAGAAGGACAATCCCAGGTCAGATGTCCCTCCGCGCAGATGCCACACGTAAATTTCTTATATAAATACTGAGCGTAGACATACCCGTACTTCTAACACTTTATACATTATTTACACCTACCCTCTCTATAATAAGATCTATTAATGTAAATCTTAGACTGCCAGATCATTCCTTTAGAGATTACTAAATTGGCTGCTAATAGGTTTGTAAATTCCACTACTAAAGACCCCTCCCGGCGGCGAGGCTTGACCAGTCAGCTAAGGAAGATAATCTATATACTATCCCCCCAGGCATATTGGTTTTAAGCTAGTAGTTCTATCTTCCTGGCTTCAGCCTACTTTAAAGTGTTAAGATTTATAAAATACACCTTAATTCCATCTACAACAACTCCCTAGATGGGCATCTTTACCCACGCTCCAGCGCCAAAGGCCTTAACCCAGTATGCGGTATAGGTTCTCAAGACCTTTGCCGCAGCGGTATTAGAAGCTCGAAGGCTTATGTCTCCAGATAGAAGCTAACGTATAGTAACCACTGCGTGGCTGGCTAGTGCGAGGCTAGGGATCTGCTTGGCTACCTCGCCTCGCGCGCGCTCTACGCGCTTGACGATATTAACTGGCTTGGCCTGCCGGAGCTCCTTGCGGATTAGGGGATCGCGAATCTTAACCACTATCTCGCTGTCAATCCCCAGCTTAGTAGGTGTAATCCCCGGAGTCGACGTGCCGACACTATAGGCCGGAGGGGTAGATACTAATCTCAAGCCGGCTTGCTATTCCTGAGCCTGGAAGCTCTTCCAAAAGGTTGAAGCCGATTAAAAGGCGTTCCAAGAGGAGGCTATTATTTGTTTTATAGTGATCTCCTTACGGATCAACGCGGTGTCCTATTAGACCTGCTCTAGAGTCTTTCTGAAGCTTACTAACGCCTCCGAGGCTTTTCCTAGATAGGCATTTTTAGCGAAGTTGCGTACACGGGTGACAAATGCGACAATAAATCCGTCTCTGAGACGCTCTTTGTTTTTGTCGATATAATGGAGGGTCTCCTGGGCAGCCTTGCCCAGTTCCTCCATGCTTGCGATCTTATAGTGTCGTTGACGTAGTCCTTCATTTATACGCGACAGAAGCGAGTTTTCCGTCGCGGAAGGCGTCAACACTCCCCTCTGCGCCATAGAATCGGTCAATCCCAATGGAATTGGGCTTAATCGATAGCGCAGAGAGTTAGATATAATTGATCAGATTCTGGGCCGGATCCGGCCAGGATTGGGCGAGTAATTTCAAAAATTTTAAGCAACCAGGTACCAGGCGTGTATAATAATATAATATAATAATATTTATAATATTTAATTTTAAAAAATTTATATTAATTCTAATATATGTGGGTTTACTAGTGTAATTACACGTCTGAAAGCAGATATCTGAGATTGACGAGATCTGTTAGATCTATAAAGACGATAACCTTATAGATACTTTTATAAAAATAAACCTTAATAAAGTACTAAAAATGTTTATTAGTACTAACAAGATGAGGATTTAGATAGAAGACTTCGTAGAATGTACGAAATAAGAATAAGGAAGCGTCTAAGAACCGACTAGGAGCCTTGACAGGGTGGAGGAAGTGAGAACCGCTATATAGATGGTTATATAACATGCAGAGAGTATTTATAAGAATGATTTAACGCTGATTACCCGATTTAGATTAAATACAGCACGTTGATACGGAAGTTGTAATTTTGAAACTATTCTTACTTATTTAATCTTATTATATAATTTGTTTAAAAGTCCACGATTGTAGCTTTACGATTGTGGTCTTATTTGTATATATTTATAATTTTTTTTAGTGTTTTTAACCGATTGACTGTAACCCATTTATAGAAAAAGTCTAGTGTTGGATAACTGGTGTAGTCGACCGAGCGGATAGCCGCTGTCACGTGATGCTTGGTAGCATGTGACTAGCGCTCAGGGGTAAATCCCCGTTCCGGCTCGGTGTCGGTCTTCTTCATAACAACAACCTTTACTAATACAATTATATGATCATCTGTTTCAGACGTGTAATTACACTAGTAAACCCACACCTTTAGATTATTAAACTAATCGCTGAGCCTTTACAAAGGCTCCTAACGTGCGGGAGTAGATATGACCGCACTACTAGTGGCTTGGCATAGGGTTGCTGTCCTGTGAGGCTGGTGTATCCGCACCAGCGCCGCAGTGTGGCGTTGGGGGGATGGATTGGCCTCACAGGGGCCGGTTATAACTTTTACTATAAATATAATTTCTATAGTAAATCTAGTCTTATTAAAATTCTAAATATTATCTTTAATAATCCTATATTCGATAAAAATACGCTTAATATTATAAAAAAGCTATTTATAATTATTAGATTTTTATATAAAGTATGTTTATAATTATATTTTTAAATATAATAAGTTTTTAAGTCTTACTAGTGTTTTAAATAATTATTTATCTAATTTTTACTAATAGTAGGTAGTATATTAATAGAATTATATTTTATAAATAAATAATTAGCTATAAGCTTTACTATTAAGAATCTAATAGAATAGCTATATCTATCTATAGAAATAATCTATTTATAAAGCGAGATTTTTTTAATTTCTAATAATTTAGTGTTATATACGCACTTATATAAATATTATAAGTAATCTTTATATTAGTCTTAAAACGTTAATCTTAAGATATTAAAAAGGTATATTACTTTATACATACTAGTAATTTATTCTTTTTTTAACATATTTATAGTAAGCTGAAATCCACTCTTATTGTTTGAGGGGTTTTTGGCAGCTTTCCAAGGTATATTAGTGTGTTGGTGCGATTTTCAAATCTGTGTAGGGTGAAAAGTGGGAGGAAATTGAGAGGGTGGCCGGGCTGGCTTGGGTGGCCGACGGGGGTTGTGAAATACGTTATCAGTTTATACAGGCATTTTCCTCAGTACTTCGATCCAATCGCATAATCCCAAAAAATCCAAATAGTTCAGAGGTATTAGCGGATTCCGTTCCTAATAAGGATTCCTTGCTAGGCACCAAGTCAGTGAGTGATAACCCGATACGGTTAACACTGACATAGACTGTCAACCTTATGGGTGATTACTAACCGACTCGGCTCCAAGTTGGAATCTAGGCAATTAATCCTTATTGGGAATGGAATCTGCTGATCCCCCTGAATTATTTGGAATTACGTAGTGGGATTATGCGATTGGATCAGATCATTGAGGAAATGTCTATATAAACTGATAATTATCCATGTAAATTAGAATTTCATGCTCCATAGACTCAATCAATTTGACACATCTTTTAACCCCAACTTTGCACCATTTCTGCCGAATTATTAAGCAGTGCCAAGATCTCGCAGTTTGACATAGACTTGAAGTCACGTAACCCGCAAACCAGCGGGGTCATATACCCCGTGGCCGCGCCACACTTTCAGAAGATACACACGATTCAATACACTAATCTATGGACACAGAAGTACCAGTAGAGCGGTGTATCCGTCTGAGATGGCAACGTTGTCCTAGATTATAAACCAAGTCTTATATGACTTTAAAGTCATCCCACACTTACCCTATTTAACAAAGGCCGGCTTCTCGGTTCATGTTGATCACTAATATACGAACTAAGGCAAACCATAGTAAGTTACTAAGTGTAAACTAGTAAAGTCTTTTATCCGTATATATACTTAGTTGAGTTTTTAAACCGAGAGCCATGTGGATAAGGGATAAGCCGAAAATAAATAAATACCCGGTCCCCTCCGTACCATGAATTGATATTTACATACCTCCCTATATTTTATCCTGCCACACAAGCAGAGATGTGGTCCATTGGCATCTTCATCGGGCTAGGCCTGGCAGCGGCCACGCCATTGCTTCCTCTCGAGCAAAGAGATGCGATTCTGGGTACCTTCGGCAACGATGTTATAGGCCTCTTAACGTCTGTCACAGACGATCAGACCAGTCTTGGTCCGTATCTTTCGTCTCAGGCAACATCTATCAAAGACAAAGTCCAGTCTGCGAGATTGCTTTCCTCGACCTCGAATTCGACCTCCGTTGAGTCTGCCGCCGCGACAATCTCGGATATCTTCAGGCAGCGGCCGGCGGATCTGACTGTAGCAGTTAACGAGCTCCTATCGCAAGGGCTGCTTGTAGGTCAGCTACTAGACTTACTCATCAGCTTTGCAAATGAGTCAGCTATTAATTCGCAAAACAATACAAACCCAAGAGACCCAATAATCCCAGTCTATCCTTCAAAACAGCCAGATGATGCGCCCTATTCACTAGATGAAACTACCTTGCGGTCTGCAATTTTTATCCCGGACTCATTTACATACGGGAAAAAGATACCTGTCATCCTGATCCCTCCAACATTCCTTCCCGCTGGAATCACATATCATTTTAGTTTCAGTAAACTAGCAAACTTCACCAGCAACCTCGACCCGCTCTGGGTGAATATCCCTGGCGCTTCTCTAGGCGACGCCCAGATCAACGCCGAATACGTCGCGTACGCAATCAATTACCTATCCGCAATCACCGCATCTAACGTTGCTGTACTGTCCTTTTCCCAGGGGGGCCTAAACACGCAATGGGCGCTGAAATACTGGCCATCGACACGCACCGCTGTGCAAGATTTCGTCGCCATCAGCCCAGACTTTCACGGCACAATCTTATTCTCTGCTGATTGCCCTGGCTTTTCCATGCCAAGTTGCACGCCATCTATCGCGCAACAAAGATACACATCAAAATACATCGCGACTCTGCGTGCCCACGACGGCGACTCGGCGTACGTCCCCACGACTACACTCTTCTCTAGCTTTGACGAAATCGTCGTGCCTATGAGCGGTGAGTACGCATCTGCATATTTACGCGACAAACGCAATGTCGGCGTCACAAATGCTTGGGTCCAGCAAGTTTGCGGAATTGACAAACCGGGAGGTTCTATATTCACACATGAAGGAATGCTGTACAACCCACTTTCGTGGGCCCTAGCCATCGACGCTATTACTCATGAAGGGCCGGGGGACCCATCTAGGTTGGATCTTGATAAAGTGTGCTCGAGCTTTTTGGCAGAAGGGCTGGATTTGGAGGATTTGTTGGGTACGGAGGGTTTGCTTTTGCTTGCGGTAGCGAATACCATTGGCTATGGTAGTTGGACGGCGACGGAGCCGCCTGTTAAGGATTATGCGAAGTAGGTGATATTTTCTCGAAGGGGAAAAAATCAGTGAATTGTTCCTCAGGATAGGTGAGAGGCCTGCAAACAAAATTCTAAAGGATTATGGGTCACGTGGGTGACCTTAGCTGTCAAACTTCGGGATCTTGGCACTGCTTAATAATTCGGCAGAAGTGGTGCAAATTGTGGGTAAAAAGATATATTAAATTAATCATTATAAAAAGTATGAGATTCTAATTTATATAAATAATTATTAGTTTATATAGACATTTCTTTAAGAATATAATTTAATTATATAATTTTAAATAATTTTAAATTATATAGAGAGATTAGTAGATTTTATTTTTAATAAGGATTAATTACTTAGGAATTAATTTGAAACTGAGTTAATTAGTAATTATCTATAAGGTTAACATATTGTTTTAGAATAAATGAATTGAGGTTATTTATCGTTTAGTAAGTAATCTATATTAATTATTCTAAATTATTTTATGAATTATTGATATAAATTATTAAAAATTATTAAAATTAATTTTTAATAAAATTAAAATTAATTATTTAATCTAGTTAAATAGCATTTTAAAGTTAATTATTCTATTTTTACAGTTTATTTAAAGAAGTAATTACTGTGGTGGAAAAGATGAACCCCATCGTAGTGAGCGAGTGTGAATGTCAAACGTGTCACAAATAACGTCAGACCACAGCCAATCGACAGCAGCGCGAGCGCTAGTTACGTGAGCAGAGTACCGCACTAACGTGACCAAACTATAAGAAATCATGTAATATTATATAACTAATATAATAAATATAATAAAAATATATTTATATAAATATAAAAAATATAATAAGACTATAATTGCTATATTAAAAATTAACTATATAAAGATATTTATTTATTACTTGTCAAAAGAATGGATAACTCACAGCCAATTATACCCTTTATGTCAGTAACTGCTGAGATGACGCTACATATACGGGCTATATAAAAAAGATATACACGGAAACTAACTTATTTAGATTTAGCTAGACAGAGCACTCAGTAAGCTAAGATAAGTTTATAATAGTACTATAAAGAAAAGTAGTAGCGATATTATATAATAAAACAGCGTTTTAATATATTAAATCAGTATTATTAGATATTAAAATAATATTTTAATATAAAAAACTATATAAAAATACTTATTTACTATTATATATCTAACTTATTATATTTTATTCTTTTAAAAAAATAGTATATTATTATTTACTTTTTAATAATACTTAGCAGCCTATTATTATAATAATACTCTATTTTTACTTTAAATTACCTTACAAACGTTCTCTATTCGATTTCAGTTAATAGAATATCTACCGCGATTCACATCTTAGTAACAAGTTATTAAACCATTTAATAATAAAATACCCTTATAATATAAAGTATAAAAACTAGATAAATAATTAATATTAATTAATATACAGATAACGCTCTAAGATTAGCTTTAACCGCTAGTAATATCTCTAGAATTACTATAAGTACCGCAACTCTTATTATTAAACTTCGAGATACTTTTATATATATTAAAATTTTTAAAATAATACAAAGCAATTAATTAAAAATTAAAAAAATTAAATTTTTTTTAAAAATATTAAAAATTCTTAATATTTTCTTTATCTAAATAATAATTTATTTTATAAATAATATTAGAAGGTATAATAGAAAAGCTAAAAAAGTTTTAAGTATATTAATGTGAGGTAAGGTTTGTCTGCAAGACTATATAGTGGTTATAGGCTCCTACTCGGAACCGACTGGGAGGCTACTAGGTGCCGAGGCAATATAAAGATCTTTAAGAGAAATAGACTTATATAATTTTAAAAATAATTCATTTAAGGCCTCCTAATCCCTAAAGGTAGGCCTCAAGCTTATAAATATAATCTAGAAAATATCTTACTTTCTAATTAGGTTTTATAGTACAAGTATAAGGAATAAAATCCTTATTTATAATATATTATATTAAGGTTATTCTTATATAGCAGATAGCTTATATAGTCTAAGACTAATTATTAGAGGTCTGATAGATTAAATCTTATAAAGCTATTTTTTCTAGAAAGTCTTATCCTTAAAATTATTAAAATTTAGAATTAAAAATAATTTTAGTTATTATTATAGAGTTGCTTTAGTAGTTAGTTAATAAAAATAAATAATATTATTACTCTCTAATATAGAAAGCGGTTAAATAGTATAATAGATAAGATGGTTTTATACGCGTTTATCTAGTATATTAATACAGATATACCTAAAATACTTTTTTATTAGATATAATAACATCTTAGTAAGTATTCTATCTTAATTTTTTATAATTTTATAAGTAGTTTATTAAATATTTTAAATTATAAACTAACTAGTAGATATATAATTTATTTAGAATTTAATTTTTTATTTATTCTATTTTATCTACTTTATTTTTAATAACTTTCTATGTTTTTAAGCCTATTAATTAAATCATTTATCATTAAAATAATTTTAATTTTAATTTAGATATAAGAAATACTAACTTACTATAAGATTACTAGTTTTACTTGCCGCGGCTGTAGCTATAATTAATATTTTAGTTTAATAAGATTCTAACCAAAATACCTAAGTATAGTTAACTGCACTACAATCACAAACTCTATTTTAAGGTTATTTTTATTAGTAAAATCTAGAATTAATATTATAGACTATAATCAGGTTTTATTATCTAATCGCTTCTAAAATTAGATTAGTTATTTTTATATTATTAAATTACTTATTATTCTTAGCAAGTTATTATTTGCATAGAGGAAGGAGTTTTGAAAAAGAAAGAATAAAGAAGAAAGTAAAAGAATAAAGTAGAAGTCAAAGTATTGTTGTTATATTGGCATGCTTCATAAATTCTATGTAGGACGATGTCACTTCTATTTATATTTTTTTCAGAAAGTTTATTGAAATTCTAGACCGTTATAGACCGTTGGTCTAGGCCTTTATTATTTATAATTTAATTAATTTTTTATTTAAACCATGGTTTAGTTATATTATATGGCTTGGTTATATATTTATAAAACCTTGGGTTGGTTATATATCGGTTATATTATTTTGCCACTTATTTTGCCACATGTTTATTATATATTATTAGGATTAGGATTAATCCTCGCAGCTTATAAATATTATATTATATTTTTATGACGTCATTTGCCACTCAGTGTTTATTTGCCACCAATATAATTATAATCTTATAATTATTAAAGAATTAATAATATTTAACTAAGATTATATATAGTATTATTGATAGAAAAAGATATATTTATTAGATAAAATTAGTTAAAATATAATAAGTGTTAATAATTAAAATATATTATATATGTGTTATAGTAGATTATTAAAAGTTTCTATATATTAAGATATAATAATATATAATAATATATTATTTATTTAATAGAATATTAGAATAATTAAAAATTATATTTATATTAATTAAAATAATTAATTATTATTATTATATATAATATGTTTTTTAAATAATTAAAAATATTTCTACTATAATATCAAATATTTATCTATTAAAAAGATAGTCTCAAACTATTAACCTAAAACTTTTATTAGTTATTTTAAATCTTAATTATTTAATAGTAATAAATTGCAAACATTAAATATATATAATAAAATTCTAATATTAAAATTATAAAATTTTAAAAAGTCTAACTCTTTACCAATTTATAATTAATTTACTATTAAAGACTCTAATATTAGATTTATTAGTATAGATATTATAACGTTAATCTATATATAATAAAAAATCCTAAAAATATTTTCTACTATAGGTTTATCCTTATCAGAACCTTGTCTAAAAATTTTATTTTAGATTAAAGCAGTCTTCTTTTATATATTAATTAATATTTTAACTTTAACTAGACTCTGAATCAGAGTCTATAAAAAAGAAAAATAAAAAACTCTAGTTAGATTCTAAACTAAAATTAATATTAATATTAATAAAAATTATTTACTTTTTTAAAAATTTAATTAACAATTTATCTAAAGATAAAGTTAGGATTAAAGCTAGTAATCTTAGTAGTTTAATTAAAAAGATTATTTTATATTAAATTATTAACTATCTTAAAAAACAATTTCTAGTCTAATAAAACGTATTAAAATTAAAAAATAACTATAAAAGTCCTAATCATTAAAAAAGTAACTCGAAGTTAATAAAGAATTTTTATTAAACTAAGATATTAGCTATAACTATAACTGCAATAAATAGAGTTAGTGGCTTTATAATGAATTAGTATTTTTTATATCTAAGTTAAAATTAAAATTATTTTAATAATAAACAATTTAACTGACGGGCTTAGAAATATAAAGAGCTATTAAAAATAAAATAGATAAGATAAAATAAATAAAAAATTAGATTTTAAATAAATTATATATTTACTAATTAGCTTATAATTTAAAATATCTAATAAACTATCTATAAAATTATAAAAAATTAAGATAGAATATTTATTAAAATACTATTATATTTAGTAAAAAAATATTTTAAATTTATTTATATTAATATACTAGATAAATATATATAAAATCACTTTATCTATTATATTATTTAACTACTTTTTATATTAGAGAGAGATAATACTATTTATTTTTATTAGCTAGCTACTAGAGCAACTCTATAATAATAACCAAAGATTATTTTTATCTCTAGATTTTAACGGTCTTAAAAATAAAACTTTCTAAAAGAGACAGCTTTATAAGATCTGACCTACCGGACCTCTAGTGATTAGTTTTAAACTATACAGACTATCTGCTATATAGGAATAACCTTAATATAATATATTATAAATAAGGGCTTTACCCCTTATTCTTACTTTATAGAATCTAATTAGAAAGTAAGATGCTTTCTAAATTATGTTTATAAACTTAAGGCCTACCTTTAAAGATTAAAAGGCCTTAAACGAATTATTTTTAAAATTATATAAATCTATTTCTCCTAAAGATTTTTATATTATCTCGGCACCTAGTAGCCTCTGAGTCGGTTCTGAGTAGGAGCCTATAACCGCTATATAGTCTTGCAGACAAACCTTACCTCACATCTAAATTTACTTTTTAATAAAGTTAAAAAATTATATAATATAAAGTTAATAATTAGCTAATTTATATATTAATTTTAATAAAAATAAATTTTAAATAATTTAAAAAATTTATAAAATTTTTATTTTTTATTATTATTAATTAAAAATTTAATTTTATATTTTTATAGATAATTTTTATATAATATTAAAATGTTCTATTAAAATATTTATTCTTAAACTAA
>JAMAGK010000069.1:0-27385 GCA_023626135.1 Talaromyces sp. R2412 | reverse complement strand
AAAATCTTAAAAATATAAAAAAATTTTTAAAAAAATATAAAAAAATTTTTAAAAAAATATAAAATATCTTTATCTATAAAAAAATAAAAAAGATTTTTTTTAATTTTAAATTTTTTAATTTTTTTATAAGAATATAGCTTTTAATTAATTTTAATTTAAAATTAAGTTAACTTTAATTTAATTATATAAAATTAAATCTTTTTATTTTATCTATCTAAAAAAAATAGTTAAATTATTTTTCTTATTTCTTTTACTAGATTTTAAAGTTTAATAAAGATTTATAAAGAAAATATTCTCTATAAAAATAAAACTTTTATTATTTATTATTTAAAAAATAAAATAAAATAAAAAATAAAATAAAAAATTACTTAGCTATTTCTAATTATTAGATTATTAATTTAAAGATTAAACTATACTATTATAAAAATATATATTTTAGAAAATTAGAATAGTAGTAGAAGTAATATTTAAATAAGCTTATTATTCGATTTTTTAATATATATATTAATATAAGAAAAAATTATTATTTATAATATTATTTATAGCTTAAAAAATCTATACTATAATACTTTCTATTCAGTTAAAATAAACCTTTATTACTATTATTTAGTTAGTTATAGATATATCTACTATACAAGTCTATAATTAAAAAAAATAATAAAAAGAGATCTTTATAGATATTACTTTTAACTATTTTAATCTAGTTATTATAAATTTAATAGCTAGCTTTAATAATACTATACTATTAATAAATTTATTATATAATTTTAAAAAAAATAAACTATTAGCTTAATATAAAATCGTATTTAATACCTAAAAATAAGTAATAATAATATTTTTAATTAAATAAAGATTATATATAAAATACTTAGTATATATTAAATATCTTAGTATAATAAAGATATAGATTTTCTACTATAATATTAAATATTTATTTATTAGAAAAATAATTTTAAATTATTAATTTAAAACTTTCACTAGTTATTTTAAATTATAATTATTTAATAATAATAAATTATAAATATTAAATGTATATAATAAAGCTTTAATATTAAAATTATAAAATTTTAAAAAATCTAGCTTTTTATTAATTTATAATTATTTTACTATTAAAAATTTTAATATTAGGTCTATTAATATAGATATTGAATTGTTAAACTATATATAATAAAGAGTCTTAAAGATATCCTTTACTATAGGCTTATTTTTATTAGGATCTGGCCTAGCAATTTTGTTTTAGATTAAAGCGGCTTTCTTTTATATATTAATTAGTATTTTAATTTTAATTTAGTTCTAAGTCAAAGCTTATAAAAAAAAGGCAAAAAACTCTAATTAGATTTTAAAATAAAATTAATATTAGTATTAATAAGAATCATTTATTTTTTTAAAAATTTAATTAATGATCTGCTTGAAGATAGAATCAAGATTAGAACTAATAACCCTAGCAGCTTAGTTAAAAAGATTATTTTATATTAAATTATTAGCTATCTCGAAAAGTAACTTTTAGTCTAATAAAAATATATTAAAATTAGGCTCCCACTGCAGGGGGTACCTCTAAGGAGGTGACCGGGTGGCGAATCGACGCTCTGCAAGCCGACGAGGAAGCCCTTAGACTGGCCACTGCAGCCTGGACCTCAGAGGCCGCCAACCGTCTAATCCTTAGTGATGACTGTACCGAGGCAAGCCTAGAAGATAAAGCCAAATAGATGCAAGCTACCTTAACCAGTATACTTGATAAGTATGTTAAACCAATAAAGCTTTATACTCATTCTAAATATTAATAGTAGCTAAAACTACGGCATATCTAAAGCTTATAGGCTTTAGTCCACAAACAATAGCAAGCCTAGGCTTACACTAAGGCTACTATTAGGGCCATTAGAGCTAATTACTATTAATAGATAAAGAATACTAAGCTTACCTGCTAAAAATCTTTTCTAGAGAGTATCTAAAACTTCCTAAACGACTCTAATAGATACTAGTAAGCCCTGTGGTATATTAAGTTATTTAGAAATATTACTATACCAGTACTATATAAAACTAATCTAAAGATAAATCTAGCTACTTTTTTTAGTAAAAAAAAAGCCTTAATTTAAAAATTAGTGTTCTCTAATACCTTCTAGAGCTATACTTTAAAGAAATAGCTTAATAGACTTATTTATATATTTATAATATTAGAGCAAATATAATAGATATTATTTAATTAAAATATTAAAAAAGCTTTAAAAGATAATAGGCTTAACTTTAAAGCTTATTAATTATTTTAAGTACTAGATTTTTTTTAAATTATAATATTAGCTAGATAATATTTTTACTTAAAATTCTATTTTAAAATTTAAAAAACTATTAAAAATATTTTACTTAAAAAGCCTAATAAATTTAATTATTTTTAGATTAAGATCTAGTATGTTATAAATCTGCTAAATTATCTAAATAAAATAATTAAAAAGCTTATTATAAGGCTTATAGTAGACTAATATAAAGTCTAAGATATTCTATATCTAGGTTAAATAAGCTCTAGATATAGCTAAGATACTATTAATATAGTAGTTTATTTAGTATAAATAGTGTACTAAAGCTAGACTAAGAAATATCTAATAGGCGCTATCTTTATTAATATTATAAAGATATTCGATTATATTAATCTTTATAAACTTACTAAGATTATAGAAACTATAAATATTAATAATAATTTTATAAAGTAGACTCTATCTTTTTTTATAAATAAGCGGGTTGGCCTTATAATTAATAGCTAAAAAGTTGATATACACCTTATCACTTTAAGCTTACTTTAGAGCTTATTAGTCTTCCTAATCCTATTTCTTTTCTATATATTAGAGGTATTCCAAACTATAAAGTACTAAATTCTAGGCATAAAGATTATATTCTATATAAATAATTTAGACTTTATTACTTAAAGAAGCTTAATAGATAAAATATACTACTAACTAAAAGTAGTAGTTAAAATTATTATTAATTAAAAATATATTAATAATATTAAATTTAATTTTAAGAAGACTAAAGCTATTTTATTTATTAAAAGAACTAGTAAAGAGCTTAAGAACTAAATCTATTAAACTTAAATATTAATAACTAATATCTTAGT
The DNA here is from genome assembly GCA_023626135.1 of Talaromyces sp. R2412. Lineage (NCBI taxonomy): Eukaryota > Fungi > Ascomycota > Eurotiomycetes > Eurotiales > Trichocomaceae > Talaromyces > Talaromyces sp. R2412. The sequence continues at coordinate 24,282 of JAMAGK010000069.1, read as the reverse complement.
AGTGTTCTGCTTAGAAACTATTAAATAATTAAAAATATTTTTAGATCTAAAGCTTATACTTAAAAACTACTATAGAAACTATTTATAGAAAGATTAAAGTATTAAAAAATATATATAGATTTTATATAAAATCTAAGGCCTTTCTCTAAATTTAGTATAACAAATCTAAAAGGCTACTATTTAAACAATAGTTTTATATAGAGTAAAGCTTTAATAATAAAACTAAAAAAACTATTTAGAAGATATACAAATCCTAATTAATAGTTAGACTTAGATAGTAATAGATATATTTTATACTATCCTATTAAAACTACTACTTAAAAAAGTAACTTTAGAATTAACTAAAACTTTATTAAATATTAAGCAGTGTTAGTATACTATTAAGCTATTTAAACTTTCTCTAGATTATTTTATAGTAGTAATACTCTTTATAAATCTATAGAAGAACAATATCTACATATAGTCTAGAAAATAACTACTTAGAAACTAGATCTAGACAATACTAATCCATAAAGATTCCTAGATATTAAATATAGACCTAATATATTAGATATAAGAATCTATAGCTATTAATCCTTTTAAAAGTTTTAAATAAATCTTAAACTATACTAGTACGCCTATTTTACTAGATTTTAAAGTAATAGATTTAGAAATAGCTATATAATAAATTACTAACCTTCTAAAAATTTTAAAAGATATTAATCTATATTTAGATAGTTTTAGGCTTAATAATAAGTAAATTAATACTATTATAATTTATAAACTACTAATTAAAATTTAAAAATTACACCTAATACTATTAAATATTAATTTTAAGATATTTAATACTAAATTAATAAATATTATTAAAATCTTAAAATAGATATTAATAAATAACTTTTTAAGATTAATTAGAGTACTTTTAGATGTTTAGATTACTATAAATTATCTATAACGCACTAAACTAGATCTAGAATAAGCCTTGGTATTTAGAGTATACTTTCTAGCTAGACAGCTATAGACCACTAGCCGCAGGGTCTTTATATACTGGATTCTAAGCTATAAAAACATTCTTAATAATAAAAAAACTAATAAAACCACTAAAAAAACTACTAGGAGACTATTAACTAGTAAGTACTTAAGTATTTTATTTATATATATCTAATATACTTGTACTAAAGCTTCTAGAGTTTTTAAAGCTAACTAGCTTATTAAATAGTTTATAAAATATATCTAAAAGCTAAGCTATTAGACCTATATATTCTCTAAAGATTAGAAACTTGATTTAATAGCTATAGATATTTATAAGTGCTTAGTATAGTAGTATTATCAATTTAAGATTAGTTATATTTTAATTAGTATCTTTTTATATTGAATTAAGATCTAAGATTTTTTAATATACTTAAAGTGCTCTAAAGATAATAAAATAATAAAATATCTCTTTATTAATTATTAAAAATAGTATTGTTAGTAGAAAAAGCTATTAAATACTTTTTTTAAAATAAAAGTTAAAAAGTTATAAGTTAATAAGATATATTCTAAAATATATCTATTAATAAACTCTAAAGCTACTAAAGTATTGCTAATATTTATAATAATAATTAAGGAGTATAAGAATATTAAATAGGCTAAGAAATAGGCTTATAAGGCTAATAATTAGGGAATTAAAGACTTAGATAAGAAGAAAATAGGTAAGGAAGCCCGATAGAAAAAAGGATAGTAGAGTTAAACTATCTATTATTAGTAATAAAGCTCTATTATTATTAGCTATAAAAAGAGGATAATAAGTGTACCACCTATTATAAACTCTTAAATCGCTCTATATATATAAGTGGATTAAGGCGAGGAAGATACTAAAAATTTATTATATAATAGAATATATTTATAAGTATATAGGGACCTTTATAGGGCCTTGCCTCATTTAGCCCTTATAAGTTTAGTTTAATAGTCTGTCTGTTATAGCCTATAAGGCTGGGTACGGACGTAAAATTTGATTAAATAATAATAATAATAATAATAATATATTAAAATTAGAAAGTAACTATAAAAATCCTAATCTATAAAAAATTGATTTAAAGTCGATAAGGAATCTTACTAAACTAGGACGTTGGTTATCGCTATAGCTACGGCGAATAAAGCTAGCAGCCTTGTAGCGAGTTAGTATTTCCTATATCTAAGTCAAAATCGAGGTTAATTTAATAATAAACGATTCAATTAACAGGCTTAAAGACGTAGGGAATTATTAAAAATAGAATAAATAAAATAAAATAAATAAGAAATTAGATTTTAAATAAATTATATATTTACTAGTTAATTTATAGTTTAAAATATTTAATAAACTACTTATAAAACTATATAAAATCAAAATAGGATACTTATTAAAATACTATTATATTTAGTAAAAAAGTATCTTAGATTTACTTATATTAATATAATAAATAAATATATATAGAACTGTTCTATCTATTATATTATTTAACTATTTTTTATATTAAAAAGAGGTAATACTATTTATTTTAATTAATTAGCTGCTAGAGTAACTTTATAATAATAATTAAAGTTATTCCTAATTTTAAATTTCAATAATCTTAAGAATAAGACTTTTTAGAAGAGATAGCTTTATAAAATCTAATCTATTAGATCTCTAATAATTAGTTTAAAACTATACAGATTATCTGCTGTATAGAAATAATTTTAATGTAATATATTATAAATAAAGGCTTTATCTCTTATGCTCGCACTATAGAATCTAATTAAGAAATAAAATACTTTTTAGATTATATTTATAAGTTTGAGGCTTGCTTTTAAGGATTAGAAAGTTTTAAACAAATTATTCTTAAAATTATATGAGTCTATTCTTTCTAAAGATATTTATATTGCTTTGGCACCTAGTAGCCTCTGAGTCGGTTCCGAGTAGGAGCCTATAACCGCTATATAGTCTTGCAGACAAACCTTACCTTACATTTATTAAGTGTTTTTTTTAATATTTTTTTTAAGATCTATTTAGCTTTAATAAGATTTTTAATAAGTTTTTATATACTTTTCAAGGTATTAAATCTTTTCTATTTAATTAAATAATAAAGTTTTTTATTTAATAATTTCTTTTTTGCTAATATAGTTTTAATTTTATAGGTTTCTTATTTTATAGTAATTTTATTCTACATCTTAACGTTTTATAGTACTAGTTTTAATAATAAAATATAGAATACTAAGTAAATCTATATCAATTTAGATAATTTAAATTTATAATTAATATTTCTGATTTTTTTTTTATTTTAAATAATCTTATTTATAAGTAATTAAGTTTATTATTTTCTTTTAATATTTTAAGATTTTTATAAAAGAGATAAACTTTTTTTCTTTTTTTAAAATTAAAATTTTTTTTTATTTTTTTGGTTATATTATTATATATTAATCTATTCTTATTAATTAATTTTTATTTATAAAATTAAATAAATAATTTTTATTATATTAATTATTATTTCTGCTACTTCTACTACTAGTTATTTATATTTTAATTGCTCTAGTATTTTTACTTTTTATCCGATATACGCTATAAAGAATATTATCTTTATTATTGCTTATTTTATTATGTTATAGACTAATTATATTATTAATAATAGTTATACCTAGTTATCTTATTAATAATTAATATAGTTCCGTAAGTATTATTTAAATATTTAATTTATTTATTCTATTTGTTTATTTATTTGTGAGTAATATATAATACTTAATTATTATTTTTTTTTATCAAATTTATTATAGATTTTTATAGTTTTAACATAAATATTAATTTTTTATTTAATACTATAATTTCTAGTATTTTATAGTATTAAAATATTTACTATAATAAATTTTTTATTAATAATAATATATCTATTTTTTTTATTATTAATATAAAATGTATATATTTTATTATTCTATTAACTATTACTATAATTAAATTATATCTTTTTAACTGTAGTAATTTAACAATAAGATCTATTATTATTTATTACTATAAATATTCTAGCGCCTGTAACAGTTATATTTATTTATATAGTTTATATTTGATAATCTTATTTTTTTAATATATATCATATTTTTTAATATACTTTTTAATATTTTATATTATTTTTAACCAATAATAGTTTTTATTTATTTTTTTTATAGGATTTTCTATTCCTAAATATTCCGCTAATTAGTTATTATAATTAATTTTAATAATATTATTTCTAACTGTTTTTAGTATATAAATTAAATTATATTAAAATATCAGTCTTATTTTATTTTTAATAATTTTTTTATTTTTTATTTTTTTTTTAATATCTTATAATAGACTTTAAATAAATATATTTATTATTATTTTTTTAATAAGTAAATTCTAAAGTTCTAAATCTATAATTTTTATTATTATAACTACTAGTTAAGCAATTTAAAGATTATATTTTAAATTTTTTTTTATTTTACTGTAATAATACTAGTTTTAATTTTTTCATTTTTTCTTTATAGTTAGGTTTTTTGTTTAGAATATCTATTTTAACGTTTTTTATTTTTTTATAATATTTAATTATAAATTAGTAGTTTTATAATATTTTTAATTACTTTATTTATTTTCTTATTAACACTTTAATTATTATAAAATAAATTAGATTTTTATAATCTATTATAATCTATATTTAGAAATTTATTTTTTTAAATATATTTTTTAATATCTTAATATTATAACTATTACAAATAACTTTTTATTATAAATATTATAGTTAAATTTAACGTTTATTAGTTTTCTTAAATAAAATATAATTAGTTTAAATTTTTTATTTAATTTTAGTTAGCTTATAGTTACTTTTATAATAAAATCTAAAATATCTATTTCTAATATAATTAATTTCTTTAGATTATATTACATTAGTAAAGATATAATTATTAACTATAATTTTATTTTTTTAAATACTGTGGTGGAAAAGATGAACCCCGTCGTAGTAGGCGAGTGTGAGTTGCAAGACAGTGCGTGTAGAAGTTACTGTCCTATCTAATACAGAGTCGAGCTCAATCCTTATATATAACCTTAGTAAAGAAGCTTTTAAAGAGATTATAAAGTATATTAATCTTCTATTTTAAAAAAACTATTTAAATTCCTTATTATCTAAACTATAAAGTAGCTGTAATTTTAATAAATACATAGCTCTAGTAAACCAGATAAACTAATTTGCCGGTCAATGTGGTGGCTTCCACCACCACAATACTTATTAGCAATCTTTATTTTATTTAAATATAGATTCTTTTTTTAAAAGTTTAAATATAGAGTTTATTAATTTTACGTATTCTTAGATATATTATTAATAATAGTTAATAAGTCTTAAAAATAATTAAACTTTTTTAATATTTTTTAATATTAGTTAGTCTTTTACTACTGTGGTGGTGGAAGCTGCCACATTGGCCAGCAAACCGGTTTATCCAGTTTGCTAGAGCTATATGTTTACTAGAGCTATAACCAATTTATAATTTTAAATAAAAAGGAATTTAAAAAGTTTTTAAAAATAAAAAATTAATATACTTTATAATCTTTTTAAAAGCTTCTTTACTAAAGTTATATATAAAGATTAAGCTTAACTTTATACTAAATAAGATAGTAACTTCTACACGCACTGTCTTGCAACTCATACTCGCCCACTACGACGGGGTTCATCTTTTCCACCACACTACTTACATTTTTTTTTATTAATTTATATATTTTCTTATGTAACTCTATATTTTAAAAAATCTATTTTTTATATATAAAATTTATATTTTTATAGTCGGGGCTTTGGCGTAGTAGGAAGCGCCCAAAGGATCTCCTGTTCGGTTCCAAATGCGACCGATGGGGAGGGTAGGTTCGATTTCCATCTCTAATACTTTCTTCATTTCCTACACCCAATGTTAGTCCGCTTTAGGAACTATACATTACATGATTTAAATTGCTCTAGACTTTAATAATATACTTTTTAATAAAGTTTTTCTGTATATAATATAGATAGATTATTCTTTCATAATCTTATTAGATAGTAAATAAAAATAGTAAAGAAAATAAAGTTCTCACTGATTTATTATTTTTATTTTAGGACTAGTTCCTACAACGTTTAACTATAAAGAGAGGTATTCGTGGGCTATAAATCTTATATAAAACCTACTAAAATAACTCTAAATTGTTTTTTATATATAAGTAGGAATAAAAATCAAGAAAGATATTAAGTCTTTATTAGAAAGTGGGGTAGATATTAGTGAATACTAGGATTTCTTATGTATTAGGAGCTATCTAATTTAATTAGGTTAGCGTCCGTCATATTCCTTGTGCGATCGATATGGACGTTAAACTTGATTAAATAAATAAATATAAAATATATTTTTATAGCTTTAATTATAGTTTAGCTTATTATAGATGTTGTAATACTATTTTTATATATCTTTTATAATCTTCTAAACTATCAAAGAATATTAGAATATTATTAAGATATACAATCACAAATTTATATAAATATATATTTTTTTTTATTTATAAATTTTCTTTTTTTTTTCTAATTTTTATAAATTTTTTTTTAATAAATCTGTTTATATATCTTTAAAAAGTTATAAATATATTAATTAATTTAAAAAATATAACTAAATATTTATAATAACTATATTTAATTTTAAATATTATTTTCTATTTTTTTTTTCTTTAATCTAAATGCGATTATACGCGTTTATAATATTAAATTTAATAAATTATTTCTTTTTCTATATTTTATTCTATATTTTTGTAATAAACAGTAGAGAATAACTATCTTTAATTATAATTCTATTTAATTATCAATAATCAATATATAGTTGTAACTTTATTATCTCTTTTTTAAATATAAATAAAACTAGATATTTTATTAATAATATTAATAGTTGTATATATTCTTTTTTAAATATTTCTTTAATATATGCTTTTAAGATTTATAATTTATTTTCTAATATTTAATAAATTTTTTATAGTTTTAGTTTTTTATTTTTTTTAAATAGAATAGTATAATTTTATTTATTATATTCTGGTAATATATTATATATTCTATTAAATAGTTTTTTAAATTTTTTATATTTTTTAAATAATATTATATTTATTATTACTACTAACTGCTTTTCTTTTAATAATAAAATAATATTCTTGATATTATTTCTTAATAGAATATTCTGTATTTTATTAATATTTAATTTTAATCTACTATTCTTTCTTTTAAATTAACAGTTTTAAATGTCTAGATTATTCTATATTTTTTGTATCTTATTAAATCTAATTATTTATTTTTTTAATAGATAGCTAGATTATACTTTTTTAACTAAAAATTTTTTAGAATAATATTATCTTATTTTAATTTAATAATATTAAAGTTAATATATTTTTTATATATTTTTATTATTATTTTTAAAATTCTATTTTTTATTATATTTTTTTAGATTATAAATCAGTTCTTTTTAGTTTTTTTAAAAAAAACGGATTCTTTTTTTTGTTTTTCTTTAATAAAAATCTTTTTTATCGCTTTAGGACTTATAAAGTTATAAATAGCTTTTAAATCAATTATAATCTATAGATTTATTTTATAAATTTTTATAATTTATTTTATTTATCTACTATATTATATTATTTTTAATTCTTTTTAAGGTTCTTTTCTTTTAGTTATTTTATAGGATTTTTGTTTTTTTATTTAGTTAAGTTTTTTAATCTATTTCTAATTACCTATTTCTATTAGTGTTATAACTCTTTTAACTTTCTTAATCGTAAAGTTTATTTATTCTTTAAGTAATTTCTTAATTTTTTTATCTTTTTATTTATTAAATATAAAGTTTTTTTAGATTTTTATTTTCTATTATACTTTTTTTTTCTATTAAAGTTTTAAATTTTTTTTTTTTTATACTCTTTCTATTTATAATTTAGGTTTTTTTTTTCTTTTAAAAAAGTAATCACTTTTATTTTTTATATTTAAGTAAATTTAATAGATATTATTAATATATACTAAAAATAATATTAAAATATATTTTAAGTATTTTTTATAGATATATAAATCTTTATATAATATTTTATATATATTTTTTATATATTTTTTTAGTTTACTTTTATCTTAACTATACTTTTTTATTTTTTTTTAATTTATATATAATCTTCTGGATCTATTCTAATATATAGTAGTTTAATAGATAGCTAATATACAAAAATAAGCGTTTAAATAAATATAAAAAAAATTATAAAAAATCTTTAAAGTAGTAGTAAAGCGGTATATATTTTTAAAAAATTTTATTTAATAGATATAAAATCTCTTTAATAAAAAAATAATGTCAAGCGTTAATTAATTTATTATATTAAATTAGTCTACGCGAGAATTTTAAATAAATTTTAAATAAGATAAACTTATATAATATTCTATAAAATTAAATTAATAAAATTATTATAAAAAAATTTATAAATCTAAGACAGAGAGTATAGAACATCGACCGCTTCTAATTTACAGACGTAGATAGGATATTAGCGGATATTAATAATAATTCTGTTAATTTTATCTTATTAAAAAAAGCTAAATTTGTAATTAAAAATAATAATTTTATTAAAAAATTAATTAAAAAAAAGCTATAAATAATTAAGTAAAAAGAATTTATATTTAAACTACCTTTTATTTTTTTTAAATAAGATTTTAACTAGTAGTATTATTATTATAAAAATATTTTTCTTTTAAATTGTAATTTATTAACTTATTTAGAATCTTTTTTAGTATATAATAAGATATTACTATTTAATATACTTCTTTAAAAAGTAGCGAAGTAAGCTTATTAATATATTTATAATCTACTTTAATATTTATAGAAATATAGTTTATATTAATAAATATCGTATTTTCTTCTAACAGTATAATTAAATTTATTAGTATATAAAGCCTTCAATAAGATCTTTATAAATATTTTAAAATCTTAGTCTTTAATTAGCTGAGCTTTTACCTCACATATAAAATCAAAAAAACTAATTAATTAGAATACTATTTAATTAAAGCTCTGCGTAGTTATTTTACTTTTAAAATGCTTATAATATCCTTTATAGTATATAATCGAAGAATTATAATAATTATTACTAAGAAAGTAATTAAGATAGTAAAAGCGCTTATAAATAACGAAGATAAGAAATAAGAATATAGCGACGAATAATATAAAAAAAAAAAAAAAACGTAATCGCTATAATCTAGTTATTTAATTAATAATATAGACTTTATTATTATAATCTATAGTTACTAAGATATATCTAAAATAATTTTAAAAAAATTATAACTAAGTTACTATATATTAAAAAGTAAAATTATAATATTTTTAAAAACTTTATATATTTATATTAAAAAAACTATCTTTTTTATTAAATAGCCTTATATAAAGATTTTATCTAAATTTTATTATTATTATATAAAAATTATTTATAGCTATATAAAGCTATAGAATTAAAATTTTTTTTAAATACTCTATAAATAGTTTAATAAAATACTATAAAATAGATATAATTTAAATAGATTAATAATCTATTTTAAGAAATATGAATAGTTTAAATATAATAATTAATCTATCTATTTTAAAAATACCCGTAGTATTTATAAATTTAATTTTATTAGGAGTATTAAAGCTACTTTATCTTTTTATTATAATAATATAAAAAAGATATAACGACTAATTATATTAGTTAGGATTATTTTAATAAAAAAGTAGACTAAAAATAGATAAAATATTTAGAATAATAATAATATTATTTATTTTAATAAAGTTATATTTTAGTAGAAGAAGATAAAATTAATAAAAATTTTTAATTAAAAGTTTAAATTATACGACTAGTATCTTTAGCGTATTAATAAAAAAAATAACTATAGTTAGTTATAATCTATATATTATAGATTATACTAGTAATTAATATATTAAAATCTTTTTTATTAATTAATTTACGTTACTTTATAATCTGATAAAAAGTAAAAGCTTATTTTATATTTTTATTATATTAAATATATTAAGTTAGAAAATAAGATATTTTTCTATTATATTAACTTAAATATTTCTTTCTATATTTAGAATAATTAAGACGTTAATATTATCTAAAGCTTACTTTCTTTTAATAATAAAAATATTAATAATTATATTAAGGTTATTTCTAGCTTATACTATAAACTATTTAAGTAGTAATCTAAAATAATTATTTATAGAAAAGCTAAAAATAGTCTAATAATATAAATAAATAATAAAATATAAATAAAATAAAATATAATTAATTTTTTTATTAATTAGTATAAGATTCTACTTAGAAATTTTTTTATTTAAGTAATTAATTTTTATTTACTATATAGCTTTACTAGTTTTATTATTAAAATTAAATAGATTATACTTTCTTAGTATTGTGGTGGAAAAGATGAACCCCGTCGTAGTGGGCGAGTGTGAGTTGCAAGGCAGTGCGTGTAGAAATTGCCGTCTTGTCTGGTGCAGAGTCAAGCTTAATCCTCATATAAAACCTTAGTAAAGAAGCTCTCAAAGAAATCATAAAGCACATCAATAATCCATTTTTCCAAAAACTACCAAATTCCTCTTTATTTAAAACTATAAAGCGGCCATGGCTCCAGTAAACACATAGCTCCGGTAAACTGGATAAACCGGTTCGCCGGCCAATATAGCAGCTTCTACTACCACATTTACCATCCATCCCATAAGCGACGTCCCAACGCTGCCAAATACTACAATAAAACGCTACTAAACTATATAAGAAAAACGCCCTCAGCTATACACGAAGTAACTGACAGATTAGTGATAATAGGTGGGTCTACAAATACTTTTCTTCCATTGCTATAGTATTATTGCGTAAAGGAATATATAAAAATGAAAAAACAACTTAGCTCAACAAATAACAAAAGAAATAAACAATTAATATAGCAGATAATGATTATGTAAACATACTAAGTAAATCTTAACCAAGACATTCTTCTCTATCCTAGTAATAGTTATATAGTTTAATTTCCTCTAGATCTATTGCTTCCAATAACTCTTCTTCCTAGTCCTCACTTAGATTATCAGATTTAGGGTCAGAATCGTTGTTATTACAAGCCTAAAAGTAAGAAGCCTCACTATAGATAGCATATTCTGCAGCCTCTATTACCTTTTAATATTCTTTTACTGCCGCTGCTACCTTCTTCTTCTATACACTATAATATAATTTAGCAACTTTGGCGTCCTTGCCCCAGTAGATTTTGATTTCCAAAAGAACGACAGGGTCACTCTATTTTCTTTTCCTAATAAGAGCGTCACTAATTAGACTAAGGCCTATCAACAGCACTGCTGCTGGAAAACTATATAGGATAGTTCTATAGCGGTTAGTAAACCCAGATAGAGAACTCAGACCAGACATAAGGTCGTAATAAACTACAACTAAATCTTCTCAGGTACCTGACTTAGATATATCCAACATAAAGTGATCTTCCTTAATTTCCACATACCAGAGGAGCATGGTCCGTCTAACCTTAGTAGCGAGGCTAGTGAAACTATGTAGCAAGCAAAAATTAGTCACTTAAATAAAGAGGCTTCTAAGCAGAACCTTATACTAATCAATAAAGAAATTAGCTGCGTCTTGCCTTGTCCACATTTTGTCATCTATTCGCATTATTAGATCGTCTTTAACCTTTCTATAAGTGACTACCCTGGACCACTACTCAGATAGTTTATAGTATAAGCTAGGAATAATCTCAGTACAATTATTAGCATTTTTATCATTAAGAGAAAGCGAGCCCTGAATAATATTAACACCTTAATTGTCCTAGATACAGAAAGAAACATTTAAATTAATATAACAGAAAAATATCTTATCTCCTAGCTTAATATATTTAGTATAGTAAGGGTATGAAATAAGCTTCTATTCTCTATTAGATCATAGAGCAATGTAAATTGATTAATAGAGAGGGTTCTAACGCATTAATTGCTAGCACAACACATAGTATATAGATTATAGCCAACTATAGTTATCCTTTCCACTAACACGCCAGAGATACTAGTTGTATAGCTTAAACTTTTAATTAAAAATCTCTATCAACTTTACCTTCTTCTACTAAAATATAATTCTATTAAAATAGATGGTGCTGTTACTTTTCTAGGCATTCTATCTATTCTTAGCCTGCTTCTTCGTCAAGGTAATCCTAGCTAATACAGCCAGTCATTGTATCTTTCCTATACTATTATAGTAAAAAGGCAAAGTAGCCTTAATGCTTCTAACAAGATTAAACTTATAAATACCGCGGATATCCTCAGAATGGATAGATTGGTCACTGCGTCTAAACTATTTATATTTCTTAAAATAGGTCGTTAGTCTACTTAAATTATATTTATTTTACAGCATTTTATTAAACTATTTACAGAGCATTTAAAAGTTTCCTTAATTCTGCAGCTCTACGTAGCCACAAATAATCTTTATATAATAATAATAAAATCCAGACAAGATCTTTATGTAAAGCTATTTAGTAAAAAAGACAGTCTTTTTAATATAAACATATAAAGCCTTTAAAAATACTATAATTTTGCTTTTTGGTATATAGTAACTTGGTTACAATTTCTCCAAGATCGCTTCAGATACACCTCGGCAACCATAAGTTGTAGTAATAAAGCCCATATCGCTAGTTAAATAGCTGGATCATGGCAATTGCGTTTTCTTTCTCTCATACCATTTGTCACTATATTCTTATTTCTCATCTTTATTATCTATAAGTACTTTTATTATCTCAATCGCTTTCTTAGCAGCAATTACTACAATTCTTCGACTGCGCACTATAGAAGATGCTGCGAGCGTTTCAGAAGTAGAATGGCCACGCAGAACCTTAATCAGACAGCGTTCTAATTAGTTAGCTTCTTTGGCCTCGCGCGCGAGGTAAAAGCTTAGCTAATTAGAGACTGAGGTTTCAAAATATCTATAGAAGTCTTGCTGAGAGCCTTATGCGCTAATAAATCTAGTTATGCTGCCAGGAGAAAATGCTACATCTATTAATATAAACTATATCCTTAATATCATTAAGATAGACTATAAGTATATTAGTAAGCCTACTTCGCTGCCTCTTAGAGAGGCATATTAAATAGCAATATCCTATTGTGTGCCAAAAGAGATTCTAAGTAAGTTAACAGACTATAATCTAGAGGGAGGACGTCTCTATAATAGTGATACTGCTAGCTGAGACCTCTATTTAGAAAGAATAAGAGGTAGTTTAGATATAGATTCTTCTTACTTAATTATTTACAGCTTTTTTTTAATTGGTCTCTTGACGAAGCTATTATCTCTAATTATAAGTTTAGCTTTTTTCAATAGGGCAGGGCTAACAGGACTATTATTAGCGTCTACCAATATCCTATCTATGTCTGCAAGTTGAAAGCAGTCGGTATTCTATACTTCCTATCTTAAATTCATAAGCCTCTTCGCAATAGCTTTGTTAACTTAATTTTATAAGATATTGTATAAGTCTACCTCATCTAGAATCCGTTTAAACTCTTATGCAGACTAGTTTAATATAACAAGCCAACCAATACTTAATACCGCCTCTTCACTAAAAAGATCTTGTATCTGTTAAATAAGGCTTTTTAAAAATACACGCCGCTTCACTACTGCTTTAGATATCTTTTATAACTCCTTTCACATTTATTCAAATACTTACTTTTATATGTTAGTTATCTACTAGACTGCCGTATACTCTATAAAAAGCTATTATTTATGTACAAAATTATACATATAATCTATATTATGTATAATCTGATTGTTGATTTGCATTTAAGCGGTATATTATTTTTTTTTAAGTAATGCTTCTATATAACGTTTGACTTGGTTTAGGCTTTTTAGGTTGTAGAATATTTTTAGACTAACTATAATTTATAAAGTTTCTTCTTTATTCTGTTATTGAGATACTAGCCTCTTTGGAGATGCTAGGCGAATGTCTCTATATTTCTAAGACATCTTTAGTAAATAGAAAAAACGTTCTTTCAAATAACAGGATAAGATATTAAAAGAAGGTACACTAAAAGTCTTCAAAGTATACAAAAAAGCAAAAAAAATTTTCAAAAAATATTAAAATTTTCAAAAAAATCAAAGAAAAATAGAGAGGGATTTTTTATTGTTAAGAAAGTGGGTTCTCTTAATATCACCAGTATATTTATAATATATCACTACTTTAGCAATTTCCTAATTTAGATTCTACAATAATAGTACTACTACTGCAAAATCTCACCCCATAGAAACGCTATTATAATCCTTATTCGCAATTCTTTCTTCTCTCCCATCAGATTGAGAGTCGAGGACAGTCACGTCTTCTTTATAGATTAACATCTCACTATTTACCTATCCTGAAGCAGGTTCATTTTCAACTACTAACTAAGTGAAGTACTTCTTTAATCTATTACTATTATATACTCCTCAAGATTCAGTGCTATTAAGCTCTACTATATAATATAATCCTTGCTTATTGATTTTTAGGATTTTATAGAGACTAAGCCATTGCTAAAGCAACTTTACTTTCGTTGATATATCTCGTAACTGAGGTATATTGTGTAAAAGCACGAGATTATTAACTTCGAAGCGTTTATGTTGTACTCTACAGCTATCTTTAAACTATTCATAGTTATATTTACATTGACGTTTAACGCTGGCTATAGCCTCGTTAAGATCCAAGTCTCATCTATTAAACTGCTGCGCTTATAAAACCACAAAGTTTTCAGTCATATATACGTTTTTCTAAGAAAGTGTTCTCTAAGTAGGAATATCAACTTTAATAAAAAAAATTATATAACGTCCTATGTTTATATAAAATAGTATTAATCCAATAGAATAACATATAGTGATTTGATCCGCAAAAAACACTGCTAACAGGCACTCTATCCATTCTATTCCTATTGTATCGTCACTAAACTTAGAGAGAACATCCTTAATTACTTTATAGCTGTTCTCAATGAAGCTATTTACTTATAGATAGTGAGATATAATAATGTGCGCTCGTATACTATATTTCTTGAAGAGATAATCTTATAGACCATAATTCTCAGGGCTCCAATCAATAACAATAATAATAGGAATTCTCTATCTACTATAAATATCTTTAAATAGAAAATCTCTTACCTATTTTATTGTTGCTTTTGAAAGCACCCTTACCTCTGACCATCTAAATAAGTCTTCTTGTGCAACTACTATATATTTTTTGTCTCAGTTAGTAGGTATATATATGATATCAACTGCTACTTAATACTATAATATAAATATTCAGCTAAAATAAAGTTTTTCTTCTTGTTAACAGCTCATTCTTATTTAATACTTATAATAAGACTTTATCTATTTAGTAACGTCCTTCTATATACTTTTCTACTAATAAATGGATTGTACTTACTAGTAAGTTTCTTCTCTGTCTTGGTATCTTATATTATTATAAAGTGCAAGGACTGTTATTTTTCTTTCTTTTGATGTGCTAAGTACTCTCTTTAGTATAATATTAATTCCTTTACTATATCAAAACAGATATTAATCCTACACTAAGAATTATAGTATCTTTTCCTTGAACGCATAATATTCAAACCTATCTATTCTCTTAGGTTATTTAAGAGTAGTTAGATACCTAGCTATTTCTTTATAGTAGTCCAAGTAAGAGTCTAGCAAGACTTAATCTACTAATTAACTTAATATCAAAGACAGGATTTTAATAGTAACAACTGATAGCTATATCTACATATATTTATCAATATTAATTTCTTTTTCCTATTCTTGCTATTTTATGTTAGTAACTAGTCTTTTAAAGAGCCTATCTACTGCTGTATATTTCTTTCTAGAAATATGTTTTACAGTGAAGTTAAACAGTCAAATCTAAGCAATCTAACTTATAATAAAGACCCCTGGCAAATCAGTAGCTAATTTGTTCAATTATACCACTAGTATATTAGTATTAATTTCCAAAATAAAGTACACACTATATAGCTAATAACGAAACTTCTTTAGTATCTTAAAAATAGCTCTACACTCTCACTTACCTGCATGATACTTGCATTCAGCGTCATTTCAAATCCCTGACTTGTAGCAGGCAGGGTGCCTTTTCCTATTATAAACTTATATAATAACGCCTCCAAACCCTTCTAGGCTCATATCTACCACTATAATAAGCACAAACAGTTCATACTTATAGTTAATAGATTATATATATAAGAATTCAGAAAGTCTTATCTTTAAGGCTACAAAAGTGCCTTCCTGCTTAAACCTCTAATAAAATATAATTCCTTTCTTTATTAGAGTGTACAGCAGCACAGCTATAATAGTAAATATCTTGATAACAATACAGAAGAAAACTGTAGTTCTTAAAAAACTTTATACTTCTTTCACATATATAAAAGTTAGCTAGTTTATAATCTTTTTAACCTTTGAAGCTTCAGAATATCTATTATTAAAATTATATATCTATCCTATAATCTTTAGTCCTGACACCGCGAATTAAGACTTTTTTCTAGATAAGATTATTCTTGCTAGCTCTATAAGATAGCAGATATAGTCTAAGTTCTAAATATATTCATATACATAGAGTTGTATACCAGGACGCTATTCCTTATTATCATACTTTGTCCGAGGGTCTTTGATTCTAAAATCATTTAGGAACACTTGCGCCTTCATAGAGATTATCTTTTCTAATACTTTTATAGCAACTCTTTAAAACTAAGAAACAGAATTTGAGCCTCCCTATATAATAGTTATATATCTTAGCAGCCCAATAAACGTCACTATTATGGTTAAATCTCGATCTTCTTTCGCAAGTGTTAATTGGTCGTAGCCTGAGAATAGATCTATTAACAAGACTAGAGACATTCCTATAAAATCCTTAATAAATTCGTTACAGTCAGGTGGCATATTTGCATCCTTAATTGTAACCTTATTTTAGAACTAGATAGCAGATACAATTCTATACTGGCCGCTTTTCTTCTTTACTATCAAGAACCATAGATTTCTATACAGCCTATGTGCTCTTTCTATTATATCTACCTAAAGTCTTTCGCGGAACATCTCTACTACTACTTCTCTTAACGCTATTAGCGTTTTAAAATCTGCCACCTGCCATACATCATGCTTAACCATACATATACGCTGTAGAGGTATAATCTCTTTTCTATAGCAACCAATTTCTGACTAGTCCTAAATAAAGGCGTCTTTTCTGTAGTATAATATTTCCTATAACATTTTAAATTTACAAGGTAGAAGGCCCTCTTCTATTCATATCTTTGATAGGCGTTCCTTCGTGAGCCTAGTTCCTCGAGGAAAAGTCGCGATCTAAGGCTACAAAGCTGTTCTAAACTTCGCGTTAGGATTAGGGACTATTTTGTGTGCATAATAGTACTTAAAATAGCATTGCTGCTAGTCATTATAGCCGCCTAGTTTGCCACTATCCGACAGTCCGCCTAGGTCTATAGGGTTAATCTTATCTGCTTTTCTTTTATAAAGTATATTGACCTGCGCGTACATCTATTTTCTGGACAATTTACTATGTCGTTCTAAGTCTACTAAGATGCTTTACCGTGAAAAACATATTATAAGTTCTCTAGGGCCTAAGACTGCACCAGATCCATACGTGCAAAATCGAGGTAGAAGTTTTCTAGCCTTTAATTGGTCGGATTCTTTAACCTCACGCGAGTGGTAAAAAACTAACCAATCAGAGTGCTTTAACTGTTTTTGAAGTAGGATCCCACTTTCACTTTTCGTCGCCTCATTTATATCTTCAAATTTTACTAATTTTAATCTAACCTCCACCTCTCCACTTGCTAAGACAGATTTACTACTAGTAAATATGCGCTTAGCTACGCGTTTATTTATTTTTTTACTGAATCTATCTCCGAATTAACCGGCTATATCTTATTAGCAGTCTATTAGTCTTCTTCAGGGACATAAACTTCGAAATTAACCTTTTAAAAGTAATCACTGTTATAGGCTATTGCTATCACTGTCCTATTCTGATTCGTAGTTATTGCGAACATGGCAGCATCTATCTATAGATATCTTAGGATAAGTTAAGGCTGATCACTTTCGACAACAAAAATAGAAGTATGCGTAACGATATCTGCTTTTTAAATAGAATAATCCTTATAACATCCAATCACTCGTTGTGATTGACCGTTCTGCCTTATAATAGCTAAATTTGATTTTAGACGCATAGGAATACCAGCAGCTTTAATTATTGTAGTGAATGCTATATTCATCTGCGCACTAGAATTAATAACTACAGAATAAGTATACTCTCTAATTAGAATATTTATTCTAAATACATCTATAGTATACACTAGATCTGCTCCTAGAGTCGGGACAGACACTGATTCCATAAAATTCACCAACGCTTTAACAACTGCCGTATCTTACAACGGTGAAGACTTCTTTCTTTCTTATTTTAGCGTCCTGCGTATATTCACTAATCTAAAAAGAAGGTTACTTACTATAACCCTCTCAACAATCTACGTAAATATTTTTGCTTGGAGAGAACTACCTATATTACTTTACTTGACAGCCTATAAGAGAAGATCTTCTACTTGCTTTGGCCTCTACAGAATCCAAATTTGCTATAGTTTTCCACCATTAGTCATATTAATGTCTTCGTTCAAGACCCCTTTCATCCGAGCGTAAAAACTAGATCCTATGTAACGCTTTAGCTGCACATAAGATCCTTGTTGTGGTATCTTGACACTTAGATATGACTTCTTTACCTTGTCTTTTTCAACAATAAATACATCTATAATCTGCTTCTAGCTTTCTATACTAAGTAGCTTCAAGTCCTCTTAATCACTCACATCTATGTCTAAATGTGAATTATTTAAGTAAGAACTTAATCCTAATATGACTACTTCTACTATATTAACATTTATATTGACCCTGGCTGCCGCAGCGCTCTGGCAGGCATCCAACTATATATTATATTTACGTTGCACTATTTCGAACTTGTGCTTACTAGATTTAAACCTCACTATTAGACTAGGTTTATCTACTGTTCTAATTCTTAGTTTTCTGTTTAGATTATAGTGGTAATATTCTCGATTTAAATTATCTTTAAAGATCCTATAGTTATCTTAACAGTGCTCTAACTCTCTATAATACCAGTATAGAAACTGCAAACTTCTTGCTATATTAGCCGGCCTAGGGTTCTGCTGTTTTGTATACCTTAATCCTGTTTGTCTATCTCTTATATTATTAAAATCTAGTATTTGCTGTAGTGTAGGGTGTTGTACACATATATCTAATACCAATATTAAGGCCCTTAGCTAATCTAATAGATTATTAACTTTCTTATTAATAGCTATCTACTGTTTATAGATGGCCTGACTCGCTTTTTTTAGCAGTACCTCTTCTCCAAATTTGTTTTAAAGAATTAGCTCAGGTATGTAATAAAAAGGCTGTTATATATATTATTCTTATACTAGTTTCTCTAGCTAGTAAAACCTAGATAGCACTTAGTTAGCTTAAGAATTATTATAATTGTCCTAACAGTTCTTTCTCTTTTTAATTTTCTAGGCAGCCTTCTGTAAGGTTATAAAGTAGACTTTTTAAAGGTTATTATAGTTAATATCCGTCTTGTCGATCACCCTTTCTTAAAGCTTAGCTAGTATGCTTCTTAAAAACTAGTCATAGTGAGTAAACTTATTAATAAATTTTATCTCCTTGACTGCCCCTGAAATTTAACTAAATTCTTAAAAATACAATATAATGTCTAAATCCTAAGCACAACGCTTATTCGAATAATTGTCTAGGAAAACCTATAAATAAACCGTTTACTCTATATTTTTATGTATATATTCTTTTTTAAAATGCTTACACACTCCTTCAAAGCTTTTTAAATAGTATTCAGGAAGTACGCGGATCTATAAACTAATACTAGAGCTGTAATAGTCGGGCAACGCTTTCAGCATTTATATCTTATGTAACAATTTATAGCTTCTATAAGTTAATACAAACTGATTTAAGAACTAAGAGATTTTCTTTCTACCAAAATAGAGTGCATTAAGCATCTACAGCATTAGTATTAGTATATATACTATATTGACCGGCATATTGACTAGTACAAAGGCTATATACTATATTGGATTATGCCGATGCTTTTCACTCGATAATAACAATGTTAGCTGTGTAGGCGGCTGCTGACCATCTGGCAGAGCCTTTGTACTTATATCTGCGTCCAAATCTAGTATATAGGCGTCATGGTAATGTCTGCTCTGAAAATAGCTAATAGTATAAGAACTTTCTACATTGTCTAAGCCGTATTTTCTTATCTGTTTACCGCCTAGAGACGTCGAACAAAGATGACCTTGTTATTATATTAGCGGCAAAGATAACTTCCTTAGATATCCTAGCTTAGGTACGTTTACTGGAAAGCACTAGACCGCCTCTAGTAAATAAGATAACAGTTTCTTATAAAAAGAAATATGAGGTAATATCGACTATTTATATAAAACTTCAGACATTAATATGCTTTTAGCGTTATTATTGTTCTTTTCTGCATAAAGGTCTATAAACAGTAGTAACTCTTAGTAAATATACTTACATTAATAAAGATTTCTTACTATAAATTTCAATTCTTTTAATATAATAAGCGATTCTAACAAGAGTGATTATATCACGAGAAGGATAAAAGATAACAATAGTTGCTAATATTTACTTTTAATCTATTCGATTAAGTAAAGACACTGCTTTAATTTCTGCTCTCTCTCGATATATTCTGAATTTCTCAATATTACAGTGTTAAGCGACTCATTTATAGCTTTTAGTGTCTTCTAGACCTCGGCTAAACTACTTTCTTTTTCTTTTTTAGTATAAGCCGCTCTATAAGGTTTTAATAGCTTCATCTTATCTCTTCTATAAATTCAATTAGTATCTTTAACACTTAATATTATTAAGCTTGTAAGCGCACACTTACTTTAATAAGTCTCTATCTCTTCTTCCTAGCAATCAATTCCAATTTGTTAGAGTCAAACTAACGCCCCTACCTCTCGACCTCCGGGACAACGCGTACTTACTACTCTTAATATCTAGGTTGCATGTAGTTCCCCGTGTAGACCTTCAAAAAGTGTGGTGGAAAAGATGAACCCTGTCGTAGTAGGCAAGTGTAAGTTGCAAAGCAATATGTATAGAAATTGCTGTCCCGTTTGGTATAGAGTTAAGCTCAATCCTTATATAAAACCTTAGTAAAGAAGCTCTTAAAGAAATTATAAAGCACATCAATAATCTATTTTTCTAAAAACTACCGAATTCCTCTCTGTCTAAAACTATGAAGCGGCTGTGGCTCCGGTAAACACATGGCTCCGGCAAACCGGATAAACCGGTTCGCCGGCCAATGTGGCGGCTTCCACCACCACAGTATATAGAAATTAAAAAAAATTACTTTATATTAAATATACCTAAGTTAAATATCTAAAAAAATTTAGCTATAGCTTACTACGATTTTATATTTAATTTAAGTTTTTTATTTAGACTTACTAATTGCTATAGAACTATTCTATATAGTTTTCTAGTAATAGTATTATTAATAAATCTTAATCTAATTAATAATACTTTTATTAAAAGAAAAAAATGAAGTAACTCTATTATCTTTTTAGAAATTAAAATCTATTAAAATAAGAATATTAAAGTTACTAAGTTATATTATAATATATAAAAAAAGAAAATAGTAATAGTAGTAAAAAAATATTAAAAGATAATAAAAGTTATAGAATATATTATTTATAGTAAGACTTTTTATTTTTAAGCTTATAATAATGATGATTTTAATTCTAAATTAGATAATTTAAATAAGGATTAGAAAGAAAAATTACTAAAAGTAATAGATTTGAAGAAGACTAAACTATATAATTATTATTAAGATAAATAATATTTTAGTTAAAATTTATTTAATATATTTATATAGTTATTATCTACTATATTAATTGTTTATTTTTTTTGTTATTTATTATTTTAAGTTATTTTTTTATCTTTATATATTTTTTTACGTGATAATACTATAATAATAATAAAAAAGTATTTGTATGTCAGAAGAATGGATAACTCACAGCCAATTATACTCCTTATGTCAGTAACTGCTGAGACTACGCTATATATGTGGGCTATATAGAAAGGATATATACAGAAACTAACTTACTTAGGATTAGTAAGGTAGAGCACTTAATAAGTTAGGATAAGCTTATAGCAGGCGCTATAATATATTATATTAAGTGATATAATATAATAGACTAGGTACTATAATATATTATATTAAGTAATATAATATAAGAACTATATAAAAATATTTATTTACTATTATGTATCTAGTTTATTATATTTTATTTTTTTAAAAAAATAGTATATTATTATTTATTCTTTAATATACTTTATAATTTATTATTATAATAATATTTTACTTTTATCTTAAATTGCTTTACCAACATTTCTTATTTAATTTTAATTAATAGAATATCTACTATGATTTATATCTTAGTAATGAATTATTAAACTATTTAATAATAAAATATCTTTATAATACAAAGTGTAAGAATTAGATAAGTAATTAATCTTAGCTAATATAGTAGGAAATCTCTTAGTACTAGTTTTAATTACTAGTAGTATCTCTAGATCTACTATAATTATTTAATAATAGCTATAGTAAGTAATAGAATAGATTATAGCACTCGAAGCTTAAGTAGCTTCTAGACTATAAAAACTTTAATTTAAGATTAGAAAGATTAAATCCTTTTTAGATGTATTAGAAATTTTTAATTAATTTTTTATATAGATAAGTATTTATTTCTTAATTAATATCTTAAGTATTAGAAGTGAAGTTAATAAAGTTTTAGCTATCTCTAGCTTTTTTATTAGAGATATAATATAATAGTTTACGCTTTATATTAAGAATTAGTTAGAAGAGTAAAAATAAGTTAATTTAAAAACTATTTTACTATTTAGTAGTTATAATTATTTTAAAAGTAAGCTTAAATAACTCTATAAAACTATTAATAAAGAATTTATTATAATTTATAAGATATAGAATATTAAATAAATTTAGTCTATAAAAGAATATATCTTTAAATATTTATAAATATTTAATAACTTTAAGTATAGTAACTAAAAATATTAAGATTAGTTTTATTAAGGATTTAAAGAAAGTGTTAAAGATATAATCGCTATAATAAATTTTAGACTTAAAATTTTTTAAAAAATAATAGAAGTAGTATTATATATTAATTTCTAGTAATTTAATTAATAAATAAAAAAGAAAAATAAATAATATTTTAATAGATCTTATTAAATAAATATAATATAATAATAAGGATCTTAGTATAATAAAAATAAAGATGTTAGAATATAACTAAACATTATAATTAATAAAGAAGAAATGGTATAGTATAAAAAGGATAAGATATATTATAAGTGTGGGTAAAAAAGATACTATTTATAATAGTATTACTAAGGATAAAAGAACTAAAATAATAATATTAGTCCTTAGAAAGTAAATATTATATATTAATAAATTATGGCTATATATCAAATTATTATTATCTTAAGTGAAAGCGATGATAAATAAAAAAAATAGATTAACAAAGTTAAGGACTTCTAGAAACTATAATTAGAAAAAAAATTTTATAAAGTATTCTAAGAATATAGAAATAATAGTTCTAAATAATTTAAAAGACGCTTTAAGTAGAATTTAGAAAAAGAATTATCTTAGAAAAAAAATATTAAACTAGAAAAAGCGTACCTCTATTTATAATATAGTTAAAAAAGAAAAGGACTAATTAAAAAATCTTATAAAGAAGATTAATATAGACAAACTACTAAACGGTATATTAATAATCTTTTATTAAAAAGTGAAGATTAATACATTTTGATATTTTAAGATAGTAGAAAAGATAATCATATTGATTATAAGGATTTAGATTGAGAATTAAATACTTTTAAAAAAATAAAATTAGCAGAAATAATTAATTAGAAAAATAAAAAGCCCTAAGGAATATAATTAGAAAATTAGTTAATATTAATAAAAAAAGAATTTGAAAAGAAAAAAGAATCTCAAAAATATATAAGTATCTCTAAACTATAAAAAGAAATTTATAATAATATTAACTAATTATAAAAATTATAATAAGAAATTATTATAAAATTTTTAAAACTAGTACTAGAGGAAATAGAAATAAATTTAATAAATTTTAAAATTTATAAAAAATTCTTAAAAATTAAATATAATAATTTTATAATTAAATAATATAGTTATATAATACTATAAGTATTATATTAAAAAGATTTTATTTAGATCTAGAAATATT